>PVIU01020314.1:0-34249 GCA_004026605.1 Ondatra zibethicus
TGGGAGGGGACCGGGAGAAGGGGAAGAAAGGAAAAAATTTTTTTTTCATCTTTAATTATGTTCTTGAATGGAAAAAATAAAACAAAACAATGTATGGAAAAAAAATAATAAAAAATAAAAAAAAAATTAAAAAAAAAAAAATCTTGCCATTCGAAAGCCCTTCATTAGCTTTAAAGTAGGAATTTTAACAGTCTAAAGTTCATGTGTCTTAGCACTGAATATGAGTGAATTTGTTCTTCCCCATCAAGAAAAGCTTGTAGTGTGACACTGTTAAAGGCTAGAGCCAAGCAGCTGGGTTTTTCTGCCTGTGCATTTCTATCCAGGCTCTATGAAGTGAAACAAGGCATTTCACTGAGGCCCGTGGAGAGTCAGCATGAGGGCCGACGTCCAGTGCAGCATCTTGGTCACCTATAAGAGTACAATCCTGGTCACCTATAAGAGTACAATCCACAGGAGGAAGCAAAAGCTTTGCTCTAAACACCTCTACCACTCTGTGTGGAGGACTCAGGACATGGGAAACTGGTTGAATATGGGACTAAATGAGGCATGGGATGACGGTGGTTTTCTCTATAAGGCAGCCACGTGACCTCTGTAAGCCCTGGTCCTTTGAGCCTCCTCTTTATCCTATATTTGGTCTTATTTAAAAATTAACTTAATTAGAATTTTTCTCCTTGACACCCAAGCAAACATTCCAGTGGTGGTTGGGAGTTCAGCGAATCAGGAATTCGAAACATTATAGAAACACAGAAATTTCAAACCAAGTTCTGGACCTTGTTCCAAACTGTGAGATATACAAACTGGAGCTGAGTGGAGGGAGCCTCCTGTTAACTGTCTGAATCCCAGCAACAGCATCCTGAGAGTAGGTCATCATCAGCCTGAGATGGCCAGCACGTAGAGTCAAGTGTTACTAATCGGCTCATGTCTCCCCTTCCGTGTCTGCATGGAGCCAGACATAAGATCTGTAGATGACTTCTGGGAAGCAGACCGGATGTGACTGTCTGTTAACTCAGGGCCTGTCTGGGTAGGTGAACTGTTTCAACAGCTTGGTAGCAGCGTCCCAATTTCGCCATCTGCATTGACCAGCGTGGGAAAGCTGTAAGCATTCAGCAAAGCACAAAATCCTACAAAGCCTGCGTCCTCTACCCCGCAAAATTAACTCAGAAATCGTTTTTGTCTAGATTCAAAAAAGGAGTCATGCTAAAGCGCTGTGTTATGCTTGGGCCATCATGGGATGCCATGCAATGACCCGTAGGCAATTTCCAAGCATGTACTTGCACCTGAAGCACAATTATCCCTGAGCGTCCAAATGGAAGAGACCAAAAGGGGGAGAAACATGCTTTTGGGGCAGCCCTATTCCATCCAGGAAAGGTCCTATCAGTTCCCTATCTCTTGGGGATTTACCCTTCTCTTTGGGGATGCTCATTTGAAGTCAATACATATGCAAGAAATAGTAATTTAATAGGCTCATCCTAACCATAGCATTCTCTTTTTCTTTCTCAATGAGGAGATGGAAATGGTGTGCCCCTAACACCAGAAATAGCTTCCTAATGACTTCTCAGGGTCCAACACCTTGGTGAGTTTCAATGGCAACAGCAAAATGGCAACATTAGCAGCATAATAGCCCTGCCCATGTGGAGAAGGCCAGTGAGGGGACGTTTTCCCACACTAATGCGTCTCTCGTGGCGTTATCTGCTTTATTCCCAAAGGCATTGTGGCCCTACTGCTCTTCTCTAGGCTCATTCACTATTAAAGGAAATTATCAGAATATTTGTCTGGGCTCAGACCACCTCTGCCTCCACCCCTACTTTTCTCCTGTCTCCTCACTTTCCATCTACTTGGAATTTTATTACTTCCCTGAACACATCTTGCTCCAGCATACGTCATGATCTTTACACCCCGTTCTGACTGGATACTGTGTCCCCCCTTTCCTCCTTACCTTGCCTACCCTAGAGCAAATGCTGTCCCTGGTGTGAATTCTTGCGAGCTTCCTTGAGAAAGTGAGTCACCTGCAGTCTTTACTCCCATAATGCTTGGGCTGCCCCTGCACTGACTAGCTGTGCCAGGTCAGCTTCTCCTCCCGTATCTGAAATTCCAGAGAGCCTGAGTTGCCTCCTGTCCACCTGCTGCGGTGATGAAACACTCTGATCAAAAGGAGCTGGGGAGGAAAGGGTTAAGTCCTACTCTTCCAGGCCACAGAGCATCATTAAGGGAAGTCAGGGCAGGAACTCCAGGTAGAAACTTATAGTCAGGAATCAAGTAACAGTGCTACTTTCTGGATGGCTTTCTGACTTACAGGCCCGTGCTCGGCTGGTTTCTTATATAGCTAAGTCCAGCTCTCTAGGTTTGGTACCACCCACAGTGGGCTGGGCCCTCCTCACCAGTTAATAACCAAGACAATCCCAACCTGATAGGGACAATTACTCGATGAAGCATTTTTTGTAGAAGATTCTAGGCTAATTAGCACACCACCTGAATTCACTTGTGGCCAAAAAAATGAATGAACACTCAGGAGTACTATTAATTAATAACTTGAATGCTGGATTCTTATTTGACAATTTTGTTAGATCACATCACGGTCTAATTCTTCTAAGGGACATAGTTATAACAAGAGAGGAAAATAATCAAACCACACTGTATCATACAAATATACACATATGTATGCAAACTTATCAATTAAAAAGTAAGGAGAGGGTTGTGGGTAATAGCACAATGTTTAGCACACACGCGATGCATAATGACCCTAGGTACAATCTCTTGTAATATAGTGATTGAATAAATAAATGAATCATTTAAAGACAGAGGCAGATAAGATATTAATATGGAGAAGTGGGAAACTTTAGAACCTATACAATTTATCTCTGGTATCCAACAAGTGAAAAATGACAAAGAGAAGACCAACATCCAGAAAGCATGTGATAGGGACATGACCATCTATGATACCAAAGGACCCTGCTTCCCTGATAGGTGACCTAAATAAAAGATATTTCTCAATGGATCATGAAAACGAGTGGCCAAAAACCCCAGACTGAAAATTCTCAGAAGTACAGCTTCAGTAGGGTCCATTCATCTTGGTAGTCAGTGGGATGACCACTAGCAAAGATGTCTCACAAATGAGCATGCTTACTATGGGGTCATCTGCACAGTATCACAATGGTGACCAAAAGCATGGGATCTCATGATACCCAGCCTTGCTTTCCATCCTAATTCAGTCACCTACCAGCCATGTGGCCTTGGGGTAGTTAATACGGCTTTTCTTGACTCACTTTCCTCATCTGCACATTGGGAATTAGTGACATTCGTCATCTCACACATTTGTTGTGAGTCTGATGAGTTAAAGTGTAAATCCACGGTGTCTAAAAAATAGTCAATAACCAAGAGATGTCAGCGCTTTCTGACCTTCCTTCTTGTCTGGTCCTTGTTCGTCGAGTTTGTTTGTAGACAAACTGGGCCTAAGAATAAAATTAGGGAAGACAGCAACCATATAAATGGCTGTTTTTGTCCTGTTCTGCAACACTGAATGGATGTGTATATGTGGGTCAAGTCAAAATATTGGTGAAGAGAATTAGAACCAAGCCACCCCAGAGACAGCTGCAGGCATCATTAAGGATGTAGGGCAGAGCCAATTACCTTCACCTTTTTGAACAAACAACCACTCTATGCAATGTCTGCTGTATATTGGTATATATAATGATTGATATCATTCCTGGGGAAAATAAGGGTAACAGAAATTTAAGGGCATATTTCATGAGTTTTGCTGTTAGTTCTTGGGACAATGGAATCATACTGCTTTCTATAAATGGGAGGTGGTTCCAGCCCCCCACCTGCAAAAACCACTCAGCAGGCTCACAGCAATTTTTATCTTTAAACTCTCATTAGAAAGATGTGAAGGGGGCTAAATTGAATCCAAAGTGGGGTGGGTTCTTGTTCATGGAGGATAAAAACTGAATGTTGTTCTAGTTTCAAAGGCTTTTGTTTATTCATTTGTTTTCATTTCTTTCTTCATTGGAGTCTTGTCCATGCAAAGGATCTCAGCACATTTTTAGGGTGTCAGGGTCATCACAGCTCTCTTTCCTAACTAGAAAACATGGAAAGGACTCCTTCAGAAATCACTTTTTTTTTGAGAAACCAAGTTGAATCTGTGGGTTCTCTCCACATATCTAAGTCTTAGATCAATAGACTAAAGGTGTTTTTCTTTACCAGACACATCCTCATTAAAGCCTGGTCTCCTTGGAACGCTGATTCGACATGTGGCATGTCCTCTGCCACCATATTCTGAGCCCCTTCCCGACCTAGGAAGCAGCTGCCCTATGTATAAAAACAAAGGTGAAGTGATCTCACGGCCAGTGGAAGGATGTCATGGTCACTTGTTTTTCCTGAGCTGTCCGCCACCAGGCTGCACCTGCAAAGAGTCAAATGGCATGCCTGAGAGTGCAGTCCCTGCCATTATGGGTGTTAGGTCCTGTGCCATCTGTCCTGTTTTTCTAACTGGCTTGAATATGCTGGCCCAGCACCAGGATGTGTTTGTTACATCCTCTCTGGGCTGAGAGTCATGGACACTCTTCAGATTGAGAAATGATACCCATTTTGCCCAGGTTGCATTTCTGTGACATCCGGTAGCCCTACAGAGTTTCAGGAGGGAGAGGAAAATGATGACAAAGGCAGCTGTGAGCCAGGTCGTTGCTCTCACCCGGGCTGCTATAAAACATCCCGCAGAGCAGAGGTGGCCATCAGTGGACACCTTCACTATGCAAATCAAGACCGAAGAATCTGAGGGGTGTGGTTTTCAACTAGAGGAAGGAGCTGCAGCCAGGAACCTCAGCTTCCCCAGGGATAATGAATTTAATTAAAAGAAGTAGGCTGTTTAAATTTAGAATTTAATTGTTGGTTGGTGCCAGCTGTGTGCTATCCAATTCTACAAAACTATCATCAGTTGAAGAAGATATTTGTTATTCTAAAATGAAAATAACTTTTCTTTCTTCCTTCCTTCCTTTTCATTTTTCCTGGGAATTTAACCTAACTCCATGCCTGCTAGGTGTGAAGTCAGGGTGCTCTAGAGAAACAGAACTGTTAGAAAAATATATATATATATATATGTTCTACAAATATATGCATGTATTATATACAGTATACATATATTATATATACATATACACATGTGTACACACATACATACATATATATGTATATGTATATAATAGTCCACCTATTCCCACAATGGCTGTCTCCTGGTAGACAGTTCAAGAATCTAGTAGTTGTTCAATCCACAAGGCTGGACATCTCAGCTGGTCTTCAGTGTATGCTGGGATTCCAGAGAAGTAGGTTGTAATGTTAGTGAAGGCACGGACTTAGCCAGTGAGAGTTAGGGCAAGCAGGCAGAGAGACAATGCTTCTACCTACTGTGGTATACATATAGGCTACCACCAGAAGGGGTGGCTCAGATTTAAAGTGCATTTTTCTACTACAGAAGATTTGGGTTCAGGGTGGGTTTTCCCACTTCAAACAAGTCAGTCAAGAAAAATTCCTCTTAGGTGTGTCTAGCCACTTGGGTTTAGTTAATTCCTGATATAGTCAAGTTGACAACCAAGAATAACCATCACCCTAGGTAAACATTCACAGCCCTAGTCTCTGAACACGACTATTATATCTTTATTATGAAAAGAACTTATGTTATTGATAATACTAAGTAAACTTCTAGGAGTGTGTAAAAATATTTGTACATATATATGTGTATTATATATTATACTTTAAAAATAAAGGTGCCGCTATTCCTTACTCCCCATTCCGAGGGGTGTAGACTGAGCTGCTGACTGTGAACACCAGCCCTGAGCAGGTGATGGAAACCCAGAAAGAAGAGACACAAAGTCCCTGCCCTAGGCCAGTTCATAGGGAATAGGGTGAGAGCGGCATAGACAGAAATCTGGACTTTAATTTGGTGCTTTCTGCTTTGAAGTTTGAACTGGACAAGGAAAGACAGAAGTAACCCCACGTGGGGGCTTGGGGAGTTTGTAAGAAGGCAAGGTTATGGAGGAAGAGGAAGAAAACATGCACTGGGAAACATAGTATGTACTAAAGCACTGACTGCTGAAAGACCCTGAATGTTCTGGAACCCTGAAGAGTTTCACTGGCCTGGAGGATGGAATAAATAATGGTCAGGAGGGAGACAGTTGGGCCGGGGCAGTGGATGGAAGCCAGCTTGTGACAACCCCTCATTAATCAGCAGACCCGTCCTGTGTCCTCTCTCCACTCTGCCCAGGTGGTTTGGAACAGAATATTACCTCTTCCCATAGTATAAACAAGTAAGCCTACATTCCTCCCAGCTCCCAAGGAACTGGAGAGTCAGTGAAAGGGCAAACAGTCTCCACAAACAGTTACAAATGTGTCTAGAAAGAAATGATTTCCGAAGTGACAGAGCCACACTTGCAGGGTCTGTTTCAGTGTAACTAACCAATGCCGTTTTAAAAGTTATCGCCTTGAACAGCATTAAAATGCATAGGAACCTTGGGTGGAGGGACCAAGTGTTACTTCCAAAGGACATTATGAACACTATCACACTCCTGCTCTGAAGAAAGCACTGAACAGTACGAAGTTAAAGAGGATTCTGCCCTGTGCTTTGAGAGGGTGTGGCTTTCTCGATTCCCTTAGCAAGTGTATCTCAGGGGGCGAAAATGGTGATGAGTTGGCCCTTCCCGGATAATGTTTTTACAATTCCTTAGTCTGCCTTCCTGCCTGTATAATGGAAGATGGGGTTCTTAATTAACCACCTCAGGGAATATAAATGAGATTTCCCCAGTGCTGGAGTTTTCATTTTGATTTTTAAAATAGCATTTGGTAAATCATATTTCAAGCAAGATCTGAAAGCATTCATAAACCTCCAAGCAGCTTTTTCACATGCAGAATGTGCTGTCTGGTAAAAAGTGTTATTAGATTTGTACTCTCAAAATATATGAGGGCACTCGAGAGTAGATAGAGTCTGCTGAAAGTCTACGGCGATGCTGCTCTGAACTGACATCTACATTTAATCCTTCCTTATTTCTCAAAAAATTTGAGCCTGAATTTATTTCGTTGTGTGTTGAGAAATTGGTACTGGTTCACCAGGTTCCAACAAAAGCCCTGTAAGGAAAGACATACTTGGGAGTTGGTTGTCACATGAAATGTTCACAAGGTATCTAAATCATTATATGGTCCAGGATGCTTGAGCATACATAGATAAGATACAAGAACTCACAGGGAAGATATAAGAAAGCAAGCAGAAAGTCTCATTTCTTCACATTAGATTATTTCTTGTTAAGGAACAGATAAATGGGGCCTGGAGAGATGGCTCAGAGGTTAAGAGCACTGGCTGCTCCTCCAGAGGTCCTGAGTTCAATTCCCAGTTCTCACTTACTGACTCACAACCATCTATAATGAGATCTGATGCCCTCTTCCGGTCTGCAAGCATACATGCAGACAGAACACTATATATGTAATAAGTAAATAAATCTTTTTTAAAAAAATAAATAGATAAACAATGGAGCAATTACCTTTGCATTTTTTGAGATGAATGGAAAGTCAGTATTTCCCAGTATTTGGAAGTAGACTGGGGAAATTTCCCCAGGTTTAGAGCTGTGTGCATTCCACAGGTTAAATAGTTACCAATTCATTCACACTCGTGAAGGGAGTAATTCTCTGTGTCCCATCTGTTCACTATGGTCAAAGTCTGTTCACTATGATCGACTTGAAGGTTTTGAATCATTCTGGAAACAAACCCTGGGTGTGTCTGGGAGGTATTATCTAGATGGGTGTAGACCCTAAATGTGATGGGTGTATTTCCAGAGAAAGCAGATTGAGCGTAAATGTTCATTGCTCTCTGCTTCCTGACTGTGGACACAATGTGAGCAGCTGCCTCCTGTTCTTACCTCCACAACTTTCCTGCCCTGAGGGGACATATTCCCCCAAATTGCAAACCCAAATAAGCTGTTCTCTAGGTTATCTTTGCCGGGAACTTTGTAACAACAAAAAGGCAGGTTAGAAGACACCCCCATAGAACTGACTTGGCAAATATCTGGGGCAGGCTATACCTCTGTGTCTCTCCATTCCCAGATTTCCTTCCTCTACTTCTGTGTCCGAGGGCAAGCTTCCTTCACTGGAAAGCAGGACTCTGTGCCGCTATCCCATTCGGCCTCCCTTTTTTTTTATCCAAAACAACACCTCCCAGCCCCCCTTATTTTTCTATGCAGACTACTTTTTCCTGCCAGTTGCCTTAGCACTATAATAGACTACCACAGGCTGGTTAATTTACAACTAACAAACTATTGACTCATGGGTCTAGAAGCTGGCAAGCCCAAGAGCAAGGAAGCTGCATATAACAAGTAATTCCTTAGCACAACAGTCTAAAGAGGAACGACAAACAGAGGGTCAAAGAGACAAACGGATGTCAAATGATTCCTTCTGTAAGTAACCCTTTCCCAGATGATGGCATCTCTGTTCCATGGAAGGGAGCAGAACATAACCTCACAGCCTCATCCTCTCCGACAGATCTCAAGCCTTCAAACTTTAAAAACCATTAAAATGACAATTACATTTCAACACACTTTTAGGAGATAAGCATTCGAAACATAGGAGCCACCAACTCTTCTCCTTCATGACTGGGAAATACAGATTATACGTCAGGGGCGGAGGGATGATGGGGGAAGTAGCCACAATACAGATGTTTCCTGAAGGCGATAGTTCACCTCCCTCCATCTTAGGAAGTGAGAATGAGCACAGGGAGGAGGTGCCCGGACTTTAGTGTCCCACACAGTAAACACATTGGGGACCGTGGGTACAGGGGTGACTCTGCTCATCCTTGGAGAAATGATGAGATTAAACACTGCGCCCATTCAAGATCTCGGTGCAGTGGAACACAGCTTTACCCCACTGCCAAAACTTTAACATAAAGGTGATGCATAGAAAGCAGGCGGGAAAGTGGTTGTTTGCTTTGGACGAGAGCTCGTTAAGCCTTTTCCTCCTGGGGGTATCG
Source organism: Ondatra zibethicus (assembly GCA_004026605.1). NCBI lineage: Eukaryota > Metazoa > Chordata > Mammalia > Rodentia > Cricetidae > Ondatra > Ondatra zibethicus. The sequence goes on from PVIU01020314.1 coordinate 8,999, forward strand.
GAGCTACCTTCACGGCTCCATCCTATTAGCCTCAGTTTGCTTTCATCTCTCCATCCATCCATTCATACCCTGCTTTATTCACTTAAGGCATCTCACCGTGAAAACACAGTTGATACGAGGGGGGAAAGAAAACAAAATTCATAAACTAAAGCAGACATACTTACATGGATGATGGATGCTGGGCAAGATGCCAGGGTTACAACTGGGGGTGGGGGGGATTTGGTTTCTCCATCTCGTTCTTCTTGTAAGCAATAAAAGTACTCACCAAATCTTCTAGCTTATACCTGGAAAGTTACATCCGAACTATTACTGGTAAGATAGCCTGGCTATTTGTTTTGAAATAAGTACAAAGAAAAATAGGTCCCTCGTGTCTCATTATTTAATGGGAACAGTGCATCCTGTGATGAGCTAATTGTGGAAAGTTTTGTTGTAACTGGCACAGTTTAACTGAGTTACATTTTTACCACGTAGTTGCTTGCTTTCCTTGATGAACAAAACCCACGTATTTCTTTGACTTAAGAAAACTTTGAAGTACAAGCATTTTTCCCTTCTCCTTTCCCTCCTTCCTCTCTCTCTCTCTCTCTCTCTCTCTCTCTCTCATTCTCCTCTCCATCCTTTCTTCCCTTCTTTCCTCTCTTTCTTCTTTTTTTTCTTTTGGATCTACAACAGCATCTTACCTCCACATGGTTCCCATGATTACTTATTTTTCTCTCACTCTTGTTTTACACCCTTATTTGCCCAGCAGATCCTTAAAGGGTTAAAATTGGTCTGCAGCTTTGGGTCCACCAGAAGCTTTTCGGTGCTGTGTCCCCAATGGTTTTTCAGACAGTGTTTAATTAAAGCAAAAGCAATAGTGGACCCATTGTTCAGGATAATCAATGAAAGGTCATTTACATGAGGGGACCCTGTGCTCTGGGAGAAGAAACGCTGGCCTGGTTGAACCCATTCTGGGTCTGCACAAAAGGTCTATCTTTCAGAGGCTACATTCCCAAGCCCCCAGTTTTTAGAGAGCAAATCTCAACTATAGAACGCTTAAATCTTTTATCAATCAAAACATTATGTTTGAAGCTCAAATTAGATGACCTTCTCTAAGGTTTAATATCTGTGATCACTTAGGGGGTCAAAGGAATGAAAGGATGCTTGTGAATAGTCTCCCACCCAACAAGTAGGAGGAGGGTTGTTTAAAAAAAAAACAGAAACATGGCCATATTGAGTTCTAGTTGAGGAAAAATAACAATAAATTGGAAAGAGTTACTTGGTGACAGACTATATCCTTGTTTCCCTTTAAAAGTCAATCAAAACAAAGACTTAATTTACACAATTATTCTTTGAAATCCCACAGGCGTGTAGTCAAGCTACCTTTCATTCCCTGGTTACTATTTTAAATCCCAAATCATTTTTGTTCAAACATCTTCTTGAGAAAGACTTCATAAGTTCCAGGCTTAAATATGTCTAGCCATAATTGCTTCATAAATGACTTGGTTGATTTTTTTTCCTGCAAGGGTAGAATTCAGCTTAGTATTCTATGCCAAATGCACAGAGTTGAACATGGTCCAATTAGCCTTCATTTTTGCCTTGTGACAAAATTTGAGGTTCATACAAAACAAAGGATACATCTGTTCTCACCAGCTATTTTTTAACTTTTGTTACTGAAATTTATGTTTAAAATTGTTTTGTCCAGACAGCACTTTTTGGGAGGCATGATTTATTACTCTTCATGTGCTCCAGAAATCACGTTCCTGCAGTCATGTAAAACCTGACTCACAAATAGTAAACATAGAAATGTCTTTCTTTTACATTGACTGTGTGATTTTTGAAACCGTTAAAATGCTTGTAATTCCTAGTGTAACTTTATTTATCAATGAGTAGAAAACAATTTTTGACTAGCCCAAGATATGAGCAAGGGGTAAAAGAGTGGAACGTTTTAATCATAAAAAAAATTGTTCTATGCTGATGATTCTGCTCAGAGTTAAGGGACCTGAGTTAGACACCCAGGACCCATGTGGTGGAAGGGGAGAACCAACTCTTGCAATTTGTCCTTGGACCTCCACACATATGACATGGCATGCACACAGTCATAAATAATATTTTATTTGGGGGTGGGGTGAGGGAAAGGTGGAGGGAGTGGGAGGAGAGGAGGGAGGGGGAACTAGAATTGATGTGTGAAAAAATTTAATTTATTTGTCTCAAAATCAGAATATTAGAGGCCAAAAAGAGATACCTAAGATTTATGTTCATTCTTTACATTATTTTACCTGGAAAAAAATTGGGAGAGGGATATGTGACACTTGCCCTCTCATTAATCTGTTACAAAATAAGTGTCCCCCAGCTTTTGACTATGATAGCCTTTGCTATCTACTTTCTTTACTAGTATTGTACATAGCTTTTTACTGATTGTGTTTGTATGAATATGTGACATGTATGTCTGTATGGTTTATATACATTACTGCATTTGTGTGTTTGAATTTGTGATATGAATGTCTGTATAGTGTATATGCATGAGTGCGTGCAGATGTGTATACAGGCCAAAAACAATCTCTTACCTGGTTATTCCTTATTCCAATCAAAATGATACATACAATTGACCATGACAGGCATGTATGAGAAAGGGAAGGGGAGGAAAGATTCCTAGGAGCCAAGGTTTTCCCTAAAGGAAACTGTCTTTTTTCTAATGGACATTAAGTTGTTAGTGGACCTAGGGAAAGAGGAAAACTCTTTACATAAATGGTCACAGGGGCCAGCAAGAGGCCTTGCTGGGCAAGCCTGACAATCTGAGGTCATTCCCCAGAACTCACAGTAGAAAGAGGGTGCTGACTTCTGAAAACTATATTCTGACTTCCACATGTGTATTGTAGCACACACATGCCCTGCGCATCTCTCTCTCATTCAGTAACAATAATTAGTTATTTTTTTAATTTTTAAAATGGTCATAAACAGCCAAGACAAAATCATCTCCAAAAGTAAAATCTCCAACTGCTCCTTCACAATTACTTTATGGAGCAATGTCAAATTCTATTAGAAATCTCCAACTGCTCCTTCACAATTACCTTATGGAGCAATGTCAAAATTCTATATTCTGGATAAAATTCCCCTTTGACTCACTCATAATTATACTTCTCGTCCAGGAATGGGGTCCTTCTTAGTCCCTTTTATGTTGCTAACAAAATAGCTGAGGCTGCTTAACTTAGATTGTGGTTCCATGTATAGGAAAGGCAAAATGAGCATCCACATTCACTGGACTCGTGATGCTTCTCAGCATGGAGGATGACATCCCAGGCCAGGCACATGCACAAAGCAATGATGCTGATGTGGGAATATGCGGGAATAGTGGAGCCATGCAAGTATTCTCTCTCATCTCAGATGAGCCTAACCAGGGATGCTAGAGTTCAGGCAATTCAGCAGCCACCAGAGCAACCCCAGGCCAGAGTCTTCTGTGCCCCTTGGATCGGATTTTTAAAAATTAATTTCACCAACAATGAGAGGGTGAATTTAGAAAGAGTTTTTAGGCTGGGCAGTGGTGACACACGCCTTTAATCCCAGCACTCAGGAGGCAGAGGCAGGCAGATCTCCATGAGTTCAAGGCTAGTCTGGTCTACAAGAGCTAGTTCTAGGACAGACTCCAAAGCTTCAGAGAAATCTTGTACAGGAGGAGGGTCTCTTTCCTTTTTCTCTCTCTTCCCCTAAATGAGCATCTCTGCGTGGAGACCGTATGTAAGGACATGACCAAACTGAGAGGCCCTGGACACTTGGTGGTCAGATTGACTGGACTACAGCTCATTTTCCCAAGCCCCACCTCTATTCTGCTAGTATAAGCCTTTTCAATGTCTCTGGGCTAAGTGCTTGGTGGTACCCTACTTCTATGTCCCACAAGGAACTCTACCTTCCTTCTTTCTCCTAAGCACTATTTACAATCCTATAATAAAGCACACAGGATGAGCTTGCCTCCTTACAGTTGATAATTAAATTCTCTATTTAATTATCAACTCATCCTATGCCTATGAGACCTAATTCACTCTCAAGATGCTGTTGGTTACTTCTGAGGGAAGTGTCCCTATGACCAACCTCTTAAATGTTTCATTACCTCTAAGTACTTTTCCTGTTGGGACTCAGTCCCAGCATGTGGATCTTCATAGAGCAAACCATGGATAAATTCAAAGTATTCTCCAGCTTCCTGTCCCAGTAGAAATGAATGCTTTCTTTTTGAAAATAAGTGTATTCAGACCATGCAAGCATGGATTCTGGACATGGAGGGTCTCTGTTTAGGGAACAGATGCTGGATGCTAAATCTAAGGTCACCAGCCAGGTGAGTGGCAACTCCCCACCCACAGGTAAAGGTCCATGGGGACTGAGCCCATCCTGTCCTTGTGCTTTCTTGTCCTAGCTAGACCCTTCTGTCTCTCTTACTTTCCCCCTTCCTGCTTGAGGTGATAGCCTCTGTTAATGTCATGTAAGCTGTTTTGCCCAGAGAGTGCCAACCAAGTATTGTTCTGCCTTAATTAAGCAACCTTTCTTTCTTTCTTTCAATCTAAGTTAAGCAGCCTCAGCTATTTTGTTAGCAACATAAAAGGGACTAAGAAAGACCCCATTCCTGGACGAGAAGTATAATTATGAGTGAGTCAAAGGGGAATTTTATCCAGAATATAGAATTTTGACATTGCTCCATAAGGTAATTGTGAAGGAGCAGTTGGAGATTTCTAATAGAATTTGACATTGCTCCATAAAGTAATTGTGAAGGAGCAGTTGGAGATTTTACTTTTGGAGATGATTTTTGTCTTGGCTGTTTATGACCATTTTAAAATTTAAAAAAATAACTAATTATTGTTACTGAATGAGAGAGAGATGCGCAGGGCATGTGTGTGCTACAATACACATGTGGAAGTCAGAATATAGTTTTCAGAAGTCAGCACCCTCTTTCTACTGTGAGTTCTGGGGAATGACCTTTCTTTCTTTCTGGGTATGCCTGTGAGCTCAGATAGCTGCAGATCGCTTAGGTATCCTTGTGAGGCCGTGATGCTAAAGTGACAGTTCATTCTGGACAAGTAAAGAGCCAACTGAAATGACCCACAGTCTCAGAGCTTCTGTGGACAGTTTAAGGAAGTTTCTGCTGTAATTTTTCGGTTTATGTGTGTGGCTGTTTGACTAGGAATGGCCCCAGTAGACTTACGTGTTTGAATGCTTGGCCCATAGAGTGGCACTATTAGGAGGTGTGGCCTTTTTGGAGTAAGTGTGTTACAGGGGGTGGGCTTTAAGGTCTCATATATGCTCCAGCTATGCCCAGTGTGACGCTTCATTTTCTATTGCTTGTTGACCCAGATGTAGAACTCTCAACTCCTTCTTCAGTACCATATCTGCCTGCATGCTGCCATGTCCCTTTAATGGACTAAACCTCTGAAACTGTAAGCCAGCCCAATTAGATGTTTTCTTTTATAGGTTACCATAGTCACACGCTCTCGCTCTCTCTCTGTCCGTCTTCTGAAGAGATAACTACTGCTTCCTCCACCCCTTCTCCCTCCTCCCTTTCCCCTCTATTTATCTCTTCACTCCATAATTCCCTTACCCATTAAATAAACTCTATACCCAAGCAAAAAAAAAAAAAAGAGTTACCATAGTCACAGTGTCTCTTCACAGCAATAGAAACCCAAACCATGACACTATATGAAAACTGATTATTTGGTTGGTAAATTGCTTAATGGACACCACTTTCTGAAAAAGAACTGCAGAAGGATCAAAGAATATTCAATGAAAATTGCATTTTTCCATTTTTAAAAATAATTTTAAAAGTCTGATGAACAGGAATTGGTGAACAACACTCAGCTTTGTCAGTGAGCTAACACTGACTGTAGCAAACACTGACTGCTATACATTATGTGTTAAACTGATTTAAAAAATCAAAAATGAAAAACCATTATTTCAGCATATTTTAATTATCTTTTATTTATAGACTCTAGAGAGAAAACTAAATGCTTTCAGCATATGTCAATGCTGCCTGCTATTGCTCATTCTTCTGGCGACAGCTGAAAAATGACATTTTGCGGGAAACATCTTCATCTCTCATACATTTTGACATATAGCCACTTGCTAATGAGAGAAAAGTCTAATTTGTATGAAGGCAAGAAAACCTGTCCATGGTGGAAAGCACTAGGAAAGACAAACTGAAAGATATGTAAGAAACTCCCACAAAATGATCAGCTGCGGGGTACGGCTCACTGTGCCTCTCTAGTACATGGGAGACCCTAGGTTCAGTCTCTAGCACCACAAGAAAAGCCACCTGACCCCTGTAAGGCTGCATCTCCTTCCTCTGGCTATGATTGAGATGGCTTCATAGAAAATCATGCCCTAACAGTTTGGAATGTCTTTTTCTAGGAGAACCACAAAGATATATACCCGTCAATCAGTTTGTCTTCTTATGTACCTATCCACAGTCATCTGCCTGTCTGTATATCTGCCTGCCTGAAATCTATATCTCCCTCAGTGAGTCCATGTTATTAAATTCACCCATTCACTAAAATGTCTTTGTAGCCTTATATAAGATGCTCATGCTGTTTCCTAGTTATCCATGAATGTGCTCAGAGCACACAAAACATTTTTCTCAAGTAAGGTCAAGAAACATGACACCCTGTCTTCATATTTCAATTATCCTATTGTAAAAGAGACATTCTTTTTAAAGTTTATTTGTTATTTTAAATTATGGACATGCATGTGTATCAGCGTGGGAGTATGTGCATATGAGTTCAGGTGTCCATAGAAGCCAAAAGAGGGAATTAGGCCCTCAGGCACTGGACCAAGAGCAGTTGGGAACTTTTAACCACTGAGCCAGCTCTCCAGTTCTCAAAGACATTTTCTTCTCATGGCCTAATGCCGCATTTCTCTCCTCTCTCTCTCTCTCTCTCTCTCTCTCTCTCTCTCTCTCTCTCTCTCTCTCTTTCTCTGTGTGTGTGTATGTTTGAGTTCCTGTTTACTGTATCACTGAAGTATATTGCTAACTGCTCTCTAGTGTAATAAATAACAAACCATGGGACTGGAGAGGTGGCTCAGAGGTTAAGAGCACCAGCTGTTCTTCCAGAGGTCCTGAGTTCAATTCCCAGCAACCACATGGTGGCTCACAACCATCTATAATGAGATCTGGTGCCTCTTCTGGTGTATATATGTTAACAGAACATTGTATGCATAATAAATAAATAAATCTTTTTTAAAGAAGCAAACCTTCTCTCCATTACATTGTTTCTATTGGATAGTCATAAAGTAACAAAATTATCAAGTGTCCTTATTTGCTCATGACCAGAGCTAGCTTTCAATCACCAAAACAAAGGACTTAAAGCAGTCAGTTTACAAGGAGAAAAAAATTGATTTTGCTCCTAGTTGGGCGGTTCTGTCCATCAACAGTTGTGCCTACTGATTTGGGCCTGTGTTAAGGCAGAACATCAGGCTGGTAGATGTTAGAAAAACAAAGCTGCTTTTGTGTCATGAGCCAAAGAGAACAGAGAAAGATAAACGGACCAGAGACTCCTTTCCCCTTAGCAGGTACAGCACAGTGTCTAGGAAGTCCCACTTCCTAAGGATTCCAAGCTTCCCAAGTCTTTAGGAATGGGCCTTGGGGTAATGGTCAGCATCTGAATTGAGAAATAAATCTTCTACAGCAAGGAAATTTTAGTGTTAAAACCTGAAAAGATTTGGGGACAAACAGAAAAAGAATTGGGATGGGAAGAGGGGCCAATACAAACTCTTCCAGCTCTACATCTGGAGTTAAATGTCTTAGCTTCTTAGGGATGCCATTACATGGCATCGTTAAGGACACTGCCATGTAATGGCATCCCTAAGAAGCTGAGCACAGGGTCACCTTTGGGCCTCTAAGCATTCCTAAGTAGCATTTTGGATCACCTGGTGAAGTTCCATCGAGAATGCATTGGCTACACTCTCCTTTACACTACAGTATAATGGTCCTTGCTGGGGTCCCCTTAGTATACAGGAAGCCTCAAAGAATTGATCTGTGTTTAAATAAATAATGGCAGACAGCAGATATGCAGTGGATAAAATTATTCTAACAACCAAGTTGATTATATTTATTACTCCTTTAGAAAATGGTAAAAGTTATAAAGGAGGAAAACGTAGATTTCCAAACCAAATCCACAAATTTCTAAGTTTCAGATCCCCCAAATTTCAGGGCTGCAGAGCCCTACATAGACTAGTAGCTTTCAACCCTGGTCTCATAGTAGAATCATCTGGAACGTTTTAAAATGAACCCCACCAATTCCAATTAAATTAACTAGGAACTGTGAAATAGGAGTCTTCTGGACATTAGGCTTGTCCTAATGATATCTCAGACTAGAGGACAGTGTTAAGAAAGGATCTCTGGAAGGCTGTAGGTCCCATGAGGAAGGACCCTGTGATCCCCTGGCAATTCTTGCTGTGGACACAGGAGAGAAAGATAGCAGTGAGGAAGACTGCTCTGACTTGGCTTTCCTCAGCCCTGGAAACTGGAATCATCCAAACTCTGGAATCGGTCAGCTTTTGATTCAGTAGCAGCTTCGCCCCACCTGTGACTCTGACCAATGTAACCTGGGTCTTTATTGTCCTTTAGGTTCTAAAATCCTCATTTTGATAGCCCATTTTATAAACGTATGAGAACTGCGGGTAACCGTGCCCATTGCCTGGCACATACTGAAAGACTGCATGGTTAGTCGAGGAAACCATCCTCAGAACTAAGTCACCACTTTTCCTGTCATTTTCATATTTAAATTCTATCATCTTGATAAGAGATAATAGAAAAGATTTATGAGATAAGAGTTAACACATACACACACATTTAAAATGGTAACACTGGTTACAAATAAACAATATGGTCAATGCAGTTTGCCACATAATCTAGTTCATAGATCAGCGAATTGCTGCTGGTGGCCAAATCCAGTCACATTCAGTCAGGTAGTCCCGTCGATGATCATTTCTAAAAAACAGAATCCATATGGCTCACTGGGTTAAAAAGATTTCCTATCTGCTCCTTACAGAAAATGTTGCCAAGGATGACTCTAGTTCATCAGTTCTCAGTGTGACCCATGGCTTCTTAGGTCCTTTCAAGGTAAAGTTATTTTCACAATAATACAGCGTTCCTAAGACGTTGTCTGTTGTGTCTACTGGGTTGTCATCTGCACTCATAGCACAAAGCAATAGTTTGCAAAACCTCTAGTGATTACCACAAATCAGGACGGTGGCACCAGATTATATTGACAGTTAGGGGACTGGGGAAAGAGCCAGTTTTCACTTAACTAGGAATTTCTCAGGCTGACACCATCAACGCTTTGAGCTAGATGACCCTTAGCTGGGGGCTATCCTGTGTGTTACATGATGTTTGACAGCATCTCTGGCCTTTTCCCACTGGATTCTGCCATTCCACCCTTCCATCCCCTCAATTATGACAACCCAAAATATCTCCAGACATTCTCCAAAGGTTCCCTGGTAGCAAACATTCCTCTACTGACTTTCGAGACCCCACCTCCCCATCCTCAAAAGGACTCACTTAGCTTGATGAAACAGTAGAAATAACTGGTTTTATTATTACCTCCACCCTGAAGATTTTTCATGCTCAGTGTTAATTGAAAATGGGTATTGGCTCAGAGCTTCTGATGCACATTTAAATACAGGAATATAGAGGCTAACATAGGAAAGCAACTTAAGCCTTTGTCTTTCCAGACCATCCGAATAACTCTTTCAAGGAATGTTTTTACTTATGATAATGGCTTCTAAAGAGCCCGTGGTTATTGCACTTGAATGAGTTGGTAAACGTTATCTGGAGAGTGGAGGAATGAAGTGAGCTTTCTGCTTTCAGTAAGGCTACAGATATTACCATAGTTCTCCTGGATGCCTGTACGAGACTGGCTCTAATGTCCCCACACGTTGTGTTTGGGATGTGAAATGTCCCCCATTGCCCTCTTGTGTTTGAAGGCTTGGTCCTCGTACTGGCTGTTCTTGCTTGTGAACTTGACCACATCTGGAATTAACTAAAACTCAAATGACTGGGCACACCTGAGAGGAAATTTTTTTTTTCTTAATTAAATCATTTGAAGTGGATAGACCCTCTTCTAATCCAGATCTTCAGGGTGAGAAAACAAACGTTTAAATCTGGACCACACCTTCTGCTGGCAGCCTATGTAAAGGACCTAGAAGACGGGTTCATTCTCTTTGCCTGCTTGCTCTCACCCTCTCTAGCAAATCTATTCCTTCACTGACATTAAAGTATACTTCTTCATAATTCTAGCATATACTGAAGGAACCTGTGATGGTAGAGATCAGACATCAAACCTGGATGTCTGAACAACTGCTGGATTCTTGAACATTCTGTTCATAGGCAGCGATTGTTAGATTAGCTATACCACAGCCTCTAAGTCATATACACACACACACACACACACACACACACACACACACAGAGAGAGAGAGACATGCATGTGTGTGTATGTATAGAGATTCATTCTATATGTTCTGTTCCTCTAGACAACCCTGAGTAATAGAGATTTGATACAAGAAGTGATTCTAGAGCAACAGATGTATAAGGATGATTCTTGTGTATCTGGAATAGGTTTTCCATTTATCAACAGCTCCAGTTGCTGAAGTTCAGCTGCCCAAGCCTCTCCTGGGAGCTCAGGGTGTACCAAAAGCCCATGGTGTGAACTGTTTTACAAACCAAAGGAGCCAAATGCATTTGATTATTCCGATTCACCAACTGTAAGAGGAAACTGATTTGGTGACTCTGTAATTTAAAACGTTGACAGTTTGTGGGAAAATAAGGAAAATGATGCCCCTGGTCAGTTGTTCCTTGCATCTCTGGATGAACTGACAAAGGAAAAGAATGAGCTCGATGACAAAATGAACCGACTTCTAGCATCTCAGAAGACAGTGAAGGACACTGAACTCAGTGATTAAATCAACTGGCTCCAGATGCTCATAGTCTAAAGGTTTCTAAGTGTGCCCTGGAAGAGAATCTCCAGCAGCCACAGAACTCAAGTTTTGGAAAATCAAACCAAAACCCTCATTATAAAGTTGGCTGAATTAGAGTGAGAATTCAAGTTCCAACCCTGAATGGTGTCAGTCGTTAAAGTAAGAGCATTAATTGATAAAGAATAGGACCTTATATCTTGGGATGGGGATATGTGGGGAACCCTATTGAGGCTGAGAACTTTGAACCTTCAGATTCTCAAGGGTTTATCTCACCTGAGGAAGTAGTCACTCCACCCCTAGCAGAAGATGTCCTCCCACCCCCACCCCTGAAATACTGCCCTTTTCAGATTTGGCTGGGGGAAATTAATGCTTCAGTGTCTCTAAACCAACAGTGACTTTCTCTGAAGGAAATTCCAGGCAAGACAATATTGATGTCCCTCAGGATCTATAACCAGACTCAAGGCTAAGCAAGCTCCTAGAGGAGAGGTAGGAGGTAGAAAGCGCAGCCATGAGGAGGTGTGCTGCACCACTAAAGAGCTTAATGAGTTTGCTAATTCATTGAGGCAGAAGTCTGGGGATTATATGTGGGAATGGATTTTAAGGGTATAGGATAATGCTGGAAGAAACACAAAATTGGGATGGCCTCTTCTATGGACAGTTGAGATGGTCTGAAAGAAAATAGGCCCCCAAGGAAGTGACTGCTGGGAGATGTGACCTTGTGGAGCAGATGTGGTCTCGTTCGAAGAGATACATCACTGTGGAGGCAGGCTTTCAGGTCTCATTTCCTACCCAGTATCTCAGACCACTTCCCGTTGCCTGTGAGTCAAGATGTAAGAACTCTCAGCTCCCTCTCGCACACCATGTCTGCTGCCTGCACACTGCCATGCCTCCCGCCGTAACAGTAACGAACTACACCTCTGAACTGTAAGCCACACAATGAAATGTTTTCCTTTATAAAAACCTGCTGCGGTCATGGTTCTATTCACAGCAATAGAAACCCTAAGACAACAGTTAACCCCTTTCCCCAGCCATTCCTGTCACTGCCCAATGGGCCCATGAACAAAGGGTCAGTGGTGGCGGAGATGGGGTTATACATGAGCTCAACTACATGGACTTCTACTCATCAAGGCTTACCTGGCTATAACTGTTGCTGAGTGCCCAATCTGCCAACAGCAGAAACTAACAGAGCCCCAGATCTGACACCATTCCAAACGGTAACTAACAAGCAACCTGGTGGCAGGTTGAGTACACTGGACCACTTCCTCTATGGAAAGGACATTGCTTTATCTTTACTTGAGTAGATATTTATTATGGTTATAGATTTGCCTTTCCTGTATGTAATGCTCAGGCTGGTTACTAACTAACTCTTTCATTTTAAATTAACCCATATTTCTTCATGACTGTACTTCTTTCAACACAGTATGTTTACCTTGCTTCTGTCTCTCAAGACTCTCCAGACTCCACCCTTGTTCCTCCCAGCATCCTCTGTCCGACTGTCCTGTCTCTACCTCCTGCCTAGCTACTAATCAGTCAGCTCTTTTATTAAATCAATCAGAAGGTATCTTGGCAAAGATACATCTTTAGAGTGTAAAAAAAGATTATTCCATAATATTTTCTCCTTTTTTGTCTGATTAAAAAAGAAGGCTTTCACTTTAACATAGTAAAACCATATATCATAAAAACAATTATCAAGTTACAATATCAGTCTATTTGTATTTGGCAAAGAAGAGAAAATACTTTATTATCTATCTTATTTTTGTGAGTCTAAAGTTTTATACGTAATTTACTTTTTATCATGACTAAGGAAAACTATAAGTTTAATTATTTAGTCTTTAACACCCTCAAAGACTCCAGAATGGTATAATGTTACCTAACGACAGGGATATCTGACTACCCAGACAGTCATGCAAAGTTTTTTTGTAATGTTAGGGCATCTGACTTTGGTCTATAGGCCTAGTATATCTGACAGACATTTCTGAGAAGCAGGGAATTTTGAAGGACTGTCCTACCTTGCCTTGGCAAAGTTTGGCAATTGCTTTTTTGTGCCCTACTTGTCCAGTTTGGACAGCATACTGTCAGCAATTGAGGCAAGGGCGGTTTCCTTGTCTAAATGGCTAGTTTTCACCATAAAGAAAACAAACTCCATATGGAGTTTCTTCAATGCTCATCATCCTCTTTTGAAGTGAATTAAACAGCAATGTTAGGAGCAGATGTGTCTCACTGTCATGAAAAGCCTTAGATTATTAAACATATTAAATGCCTTATTCTAGAGGTCTTTGAAGTGCCTGAAGACCATCTATCTACATATATCTGTGTATGACCTTGAAAACATACCTAACATGACTATAAGTTTGACTATTATAGATGACTATGAATCTATATTTCTTAATTGTATATTGTATTTTTAAGTGAACTGCATAAGCACAATACCCCAAACAACAGTAGAAACATACATAGACTATAACAAAATAAACTTTAAATTTGTACCAATAAACCAAAATTCATAGCAATATATAATATTTTGAGATTAATAGCTGCTTTTATCTCATCATTCATATATCATATCTCCCTTTTTTCCGTTAGAAAGAAATATTTGAATTTAACTCTTTTGTTTAGCTTTTTTGCTGACTATGATCAATAACAACTTGTAACCAACCCTCCCCCCTTAAATGATAAACATCCATAACCAATCTTTTAGGAATGTGGAAATTGTTTTTTCTAGACTGCTCTCTGTTGTCTGGGTGTACTGGCATCTTTGAAGGAACCTTGAGAAAATCAGGACAACTGTTAAGTCTTGGCTGATGTATTTTGTGAGACCGAATCATCTTGAAGCTGTTCTAGATGTTGGATCACCCGGGCCATCCATTTTTATCAGTGTCTGGTTCCCTCTTTCTGATAATCCATACACTTTTAAAGGTAACATACATCTCTGCATTAGCACAAGTATAGACTGTGCTTGGTACACAAGTCAGCCAAAGACAATTTCTTGCTTTCTGTTTGGGCAGGTAAAATACACATCACCTGTCCTGTTGTTCTTCCAGACTTATTTCTTTATGTCTGTAGTCAGGATTTTTAGGCGGTCTTCCCCAATCAAACCTGATCCACATCAACCCAGAACGAATCCACAGCCTCTCATCTCCCATGGAAATAAAAATATAACCTCTTCCCCCATAACATATCTTTTGACTTCCATTTTAAAGTCAAGACATTTTTAAACTATATAGCTTGGTTTAATCTGACAATTTTTATAATCCAATGTTTTAACATGTGTCATTCTTTTATTAGTAATGAGAAAATCCAAAGACAGCACAATAACATACAGAATTCAGACTCTCTGTGCATTCCCCACCTTTACCTGGCTTATTATATTTTTTATCCTATTTTTAAAGACTTTATGATTTTTAAACTATTTTTTAATCTATGACTCTTTCCACCCTTTTTCTTTTTTCCTCCAAGCCTATTTTCTTTTTAATGTATTGTAACCCATTTGGAGTTCTTTTCCACCTGGGTCTGTCTTTATTGAGCATCTGTATTGTTTTTTGCTCACCTGAGATGAGTCTTAAACTCTTATGTCAACTGTTGCTGGTGTAGTTTAGCTTAGTGCATAGCAGTTCACTGGCTCCTCCTACAGGTATCTGTTGGGAGACTCAACTCAATACTATAGCCTGCTTCAGAGACATGAGACTAGGAAGCTATGTTTGGCTCCGTTTTTGTGTGTTTAGACCTTTTAAAGCTTTTTTAGGTTTTATGTGGATGTAAATGCTGACCCTCTTTACATATACACATATACATACATACATACATACATACATACATACATACATTCATACATACATACAGATAGATCCATCCATTCTAAAAGTTTTGTTCCTCTAGAGAACCCTGACTAATAAAGTCCTCTACTTGGTGGGGGGGGCTTTAAGTGAGGCCTCTTTAGAGGTGATAGGTGCCTGGGAACAGGTTTTCACATTCTTGGCCTGACCCCAATTCCTGTCATTTTTCCTATTTCCAGACTGATAATACAATGTATCAGACTATATTCATATATACGGACTGTATCACTTTGAATTGTAAGCTCATTATTTGTAATGTAATCATTACATGATTACCTGATTTTCCTTAAGTTGCTTCTTGCCCAGCATTCTGTTACAACAAAATGTGTGTGCGTGGCAGGGATTAATAGACTGTGGATATCAAGATGCAAGAGTACTGGATTGCTTCACAGAAAACAGCAGTTATTGGTGTCATATCATCTCTAAATGACTCAGAACACCTAACACAGTGTAAGTGCTGTGCAGGCCATCTTCATGACAAGAACGTCTGCACACATGCAGCACAGATGCCACGTTCCCCCTTGAGTGTTTTCATCTGCAGTTAGTTGAATCCACAGAGATGGAACTCATCGACACAGACTGTCAACTGTGTCAGTTGCTGGTGATAAAAATCTGAGGTTGGAGTGAAAATTAGAATTTTGAAAATCTATACCCACCACTCTAAACGTGATGGTTTCCCTAGTGCAAGGACTTTCCTAATAACAGTTGAGATTTGGCATTTTTGTTGTTTTCTCCTTTTAAAATATAATATTTTATTAACTGATAATTTTATACATGCCATTCAATAAATTTTTTTCATATTTTCCCCATTCTGTAGCTCCTCCCAGCTTCACCTCTTTCTTTCCCACTCCCCCAACATTATTTCCTGTTTTTACTTTCAATAGCCTGTTGAGTCTTTGTGCTGCCCATGTATTCACGGGTGTCGGAAAATCCAGTGAAGTGTGGGCAACACCCTGAAAGAAACTGACTCTCTCTCTCCCCTGAGTAAAGCCATCAATTGTCAATAGCTCCTTACTTATCTAGGGGTGGGAACTCGTGAACCCTTTCCCACTTTTTCAAATGCAATCTTTTCTGATATTGTAGAATAAAATGCATCTACATTTGGGAGATATACTGAATTCAGTGAGCCAGTGTTTTCCAAATAATCAGTGCTTAATATTACAATATCACTCATGGGTAAAAGACCCATTAAAAGCAGGTGATTGTGGCACATGCCTGCAATCCCAGCACTTGGGAGGCAGAGGCAGGCGGATCTCAGTGAGTTCAAGGTCAGCCTGGACTTCAAAGTGAGTTCCAGGACAATCAGAGCTGTTACACAAAGAAACCCTGCCTTGAAAAATGAAAGGAAAAAAGATGGATTTTAATAAAATAGAGTACAAAAATATTAATATTGCAAATTGATACTACCACTTAATGAGTTTTCATGTTCTGTCCATAAAGAATGTGCATAACTATCAACATTATTTTGAAAATAATCCTAATTTTTCCAACTATATAAGCTGTATGAGGCCAGATATAAAGCAGCAGGTAAAGAACAGATATGAGAATACAGTTTTTGTCCATGTGAACATCACTACACCATAGAGATTTGCAAAAGTTCTGTTTCGGAGATGAAATTTTTTTCATAAAAATAGGTGTCTAACATGCATATGGTTTATTATTTTTAAATGAATTGGTGGTTCTAATTTGTCAGTTTAGTTTCAGAATGGCAAATAGCGATACATACAGCCCAGACAAACAAAAACTCTTTGGGGCCTGCAAACATTTTAAAAAGAGGTCGGGGCCCTACAAACAGAAAGGTTTGAAAACTGATAGTCTATTTTGTATTTACAGAGTATTTGTGATACTTCTTAGGTAAATGAAATGTAATTAAGCAAAAAGAACTGCATACCTGTGCTGGGGAATGAGAGACCAAGAAGGGATTGGACTGCTCTGTGGTCTTGTTTCTTGGTAGGAAGGGCTGGTGCCATAGCCAGAGAGGGCACAATAGCGAGAGACACTGAGGATATGGGGCTCAGAGCATGGCAGTCTGCCCTCAGTTGCTTCCCCATAAAGTGATAGCCTTCCCTCACAGTGCCGAATTCAGGAAGTCCCATGAGTACTGAAGAGCATGTGGGATAGCCTTAGCACTTGGCCTAACTGTCCTCGTGGACTTGTGTCTGAGTGGACAGCAACCAGCCCACATGATGACATACAGGTGACGCTGACCCTGCCCCACTGTGGGAAGACAGTGCGCAGGCTGCAGTCACTAAGCCTCAGAGACAAAATACTTTGGAGCCGAGAAAGAAATCGGAATTCCATAACCCCATTCTTGCCCTAACATCCCACTTTTCGTCCAGAATCACATCTGTTACCCCTGCGAGGAACCTGGATGTGCTCCAAGGTTTCAGAACAAACGATGTGGGCTTGGTGCGGACTCATATGCGGGGTCTCAAGCAGTTAGGATTTTTCTTGTTCCCGAAATGTGATTAATTTCCCCTTCAGCTGGGTTTGGCTGCCAGAGGATCATTCCGAATGAGGCTGGTTTCAGCAAACATCCACACCGTCACCTTCCCCATCAGCAAGACGGATGAATGCTTCTGAGAAAAGAATGTTCTGGTTTTGTATGATGAGAAAGGTTTCGGAGCGAGGCGGGGGGGGGGGGGGGGGGGGGGGGGCGCAGGGCCGAGGGGGCGGGATCAATCTAGGGCCTCATGCAGGCTACAAAACTGTTTGAGCAGCTGATCTACATCTGCAGCCCGGGAAATCCTCTCCACGGAACCACAGGGACACTTGGATATTTGTGGAATGACTTTTTTGGAATGCTAAGACAGACTCTGATTCTGAAGCCGAGGAGCGTACATGAAGTTTGAAGTCACACTGTCAGTGATACAAACAGCAACTAAAATGTCACCTCCCATATGGCCTGGCTCCTAGATCTCCCTGCATCCCTGTATCAAGCAGGATGAATTTCACTCTAATTGTTACT
This sequence comes from Ondatra zibethicus, assembly GCA_004026605.1. NCBI lineage: Eukaryota > Metazoa > Chordata > Mammalia > Rodentia > Cricetidae > Ondatra > Ondatra zibethicus. The sequence goes on from PVIU01020314.1 coordinate 26,729, forward strand.
AAGGTTTTTAAACATGCTGGCTTTCGATTATAAAAACTTTATTGAATTTGAATGTGACTTTCTATCTGGGATGTGCCTAGTGTACTTTTTAATATTAATTTCCCAGGCTCTCCTCTTCCTGCTTTGTTTCTCTTTTGTGGCGCGTGTCTCCACCTAACATACTATGTATTTCGCACGGGTATTTTGTTCACTCTGTCTGCTTCATCATTTCAGTAGGTTTCCACCCTTTTCCTTTTGTGTTGTGTTCCTAACTTCTAAGAGAAGCCTGGCATGTGACAAAGATCCTCCACTTCTATCTTCTGGCTTTATGCCGGGAGTAGACAATGTTCCCATAATGCTTTGTGTCTCATGAATTCACACAGATGTGATGTCTTCAAAAATGCCCACATTATTAACCTCGCCCATATTTATTGGAAGGAATCTAACTCACAGAACTTCAATGCTGTATTGTCCTACAGACTTGTATTGGTCTCATTGTCGTTGGCAGGAAAGAGCCAGGAGCTGCCTCGGCTACCTGGTGAGCCAGCTGGCTAACATGGAGCACTCCTTTCACCATATTCTCCTGCTGGAAATTAAGAACATCACCGATGTCTTCTCCTCCATCCTGGGCCCTCACAGCAGGGACATCTTCCGGATGAGCAACAGCTTCACCAACATCGCCAAGCTGCTGTCCCGACAACTGGAAAACAGCAAGGCTGGGGACGGCAGGTATCTATAGCATCCAAACAGAGCAAAAGTTATGATAAAGGAATAGGATGAAGTATAAAGAACAATGCCAAGTGGTGCTCATTTATTTATTCAATGAGCATTTGATGCTTGTTTATTCTGAGCCAGGAATTTAAGCAGAGGGATAGAGGTCACTGTCTGGTAGATTAAATATTTAAATAACTAGAGAATAAAATTAGATGCTAGAGGGAGGCTGTACTATTAAAGATGGGTTCAAAAAATTTGGAGAGCAGTGAAATGGTGGGGTCTACCTGTGTGTGGAAGAAGGAGGGGTAAACCTGAGATCAAGAAACATCTCCTCGAGTAGGAGACATTGTGGACCAAATCTTGGGAGATGACCCGATGACACCAGGCTCTCCTTTTGGTGACATGTATGTCTTTCCTGAAATGGGCATCATTTTGCATAAGTGAAGTATATGCTACAAGAAGAGCAGCATTCGGGATGATGATGAAGATGAAGCGCAGGCAGGGATGAGACATTGTAGGTGTGGCATACCTTTCTAAGACGTTCCCATTTTGTCCTATAGGAGTCACTGTGGGATATAGTGGGGTAAAGTCAGAACCCATTTCAAGGGCACTCTAGTCTCAGTACAGGGACTGTCCCGGTGAGAAGACGACAAGGGTCAGATCAAGGAAGGCAAAGACAGTATACGTCAATAGACTGTCACAAGGAAATTATTGGTGATGGTGGCAAATGAGCTGCCAAAATCTGGCTCAGTTGGAAAGAGAGCGACTCTAACTGGAAGTGTGAGAGAGTTCAGTGCACATAGCCCTTTCTACTCTTGTGGGGCTATCCTGTGCTTTAGAAACTATTTATCAGAAACTCAAGTCTCTACTTACTAGATGCCAGCACCAGTCTCCTCTCATGGTTGTAACAGTGATCTTGGCATTTCTAAATGTCCTCTAGGAGGCAAAAGTGCCCCAATTTAAAACCACTATTATGTGCATATACCGTTCAAAAATAGCAGACCCCTGACTTATGTAGCAATGTCTTTATCACAGTAGCATCCAATAACATATGTGAAACCTCAAAGCCACTGTCAGGCAAGTTTCATGATATAGTTTCAGAAACGTGACTTAGAATCTCTGCAGCTGGTATCAAGGAAAGTTTTTATACCATGTGAACAGCCAATCTGCTTGTAAACCTCTTCTAGCCAGGATGGACACGCTTGCCAGAAGAAAAGCTCATGCACAAGCCCTGGCCACGGGACATGTCGCCAACAAACATCTCTGAGCTTGTGTGTGTGAAAGCTTTCTTTAAAGTGGGAGAAAGTTACAAGGCTGTGGCATTCGGTAATTTAAGTGAAATTAATCTTTGATAAATAATCCCAGTCCTATTTGTAATAATACTCCCTTTACTGTTTTTCTGAGGTGAAAAGGAAAAGGAGAAAGAAGTGATGGCGGAAAGGAGGGAGAGGAAGAAGGGAAGAAGGGACAGTAGGGAGGGAGGAAGGCATGGGGACAGTGGCTAAGTAATAAAGCAGTTTGCCTTACATGAGAGGCCCTGGTTTCACTCTCCAGAACTGAAAAAAAAAACAAAAAAAACAAAGAAATAAAAAGTCAGCGTTCATCCCACATATGTCCACCACCTCAGTCTCTCTCAATTCAAAATATTTCCCCCAGTTCAGCCCTCACTGTCAATCTCCTTCTAACAGATTGTAATTATTCAGTGGGAACCTCAGAAGTGTGGTGTGGACAGCTAGCTCTTTGTGTCCGGGGCGCATCCTCTCTGGGATGGTTGCTAAGGCTTCTCTCCCAGCATCTTGTCCCTGAATAGTCTTCCTTGGGACCACGTGATTCCACTCATTGGAGTCCATGCCCCCAAAGCAGAAAGGTCTGTACTTTTGTGTAAAGCAAAGACAAAAACCCGATTCTTGCAATTAAAGAGAAAATGAACAAGTGAAATGATCCTGAAAGAAAATTAAAGATGATGAAACTCAAAGCAGATGTCAGCTAATTTACAAACGTGACACACAGCTCAGCGGGCCAGATTGTACACTTGAGGCCAAAACAACAAGACTATCAAAAGAAAAACAATTAGCATCCCAGAGAGAATGAAAAACCAAAGCAGATGAGCCTTCCTCTTGCCAAAAAGATTCTGAATAAATTGGGTGAGTTTTGTAAAGGGCAGCAGGTGAGCCTATTTGCATTTTCCCTGTTCCTCTGTCTCTAAAATGTGTTTGTATTTAAATAAAACCCAACAAAGCCTAAATGACAGAACCAAGCAGAGCTTTTAAGTTTTGAAATTAATTCTGGAGAGACAAAAAAGGAGGTACAATGGCAACTCTTGATGGACAAGGTGACGCAAGGCGACTAAGGAGTTAGAAAAGGAGACCTATACTTCTGCAAATGGCATGTCCTTTGTGGCCTTCTGGGCAGCCTTTAACCACTGGGCTGCTTGCCTGTCAGACCCAGCGAAAACTGAGGAAGGGGAGAGTGTGTTCTAGGTGACTGAGCAATTCCTTAGCAACCATTGAGTTCAGTGGCCACTATAGTAGATCACATTGTCCGCTACAGTAGATCACAGCACCCACTACAGTAGATCACAGTGTCCCCTACAGTAGATCACAGTGTCCCCTACAGTAGATCACAGTGTCCACTACAGTAGATCAGTTTCCGCCACAGTAGATCACAGTATCCGCTACAGCAGCTCACAGTGTCCACTACAGAAGATCACAGTGGCCACTACAGTAGATCACATTGTCCGCTACAGTAGATCACAGTGTCCCCTACAGTAAATTGCAGCATCCACTACAGTAGATCACAGTGCCCACTACAGTAGATTGCAGCATCCTCTACTGTAGATCACACCGTCCTCTACAATAGATCACAGCATCCCCTACAGTAGATTGCAGCATCCACTACAGTAGATCACAGTGTCCACTACAATAGATCACAGTGTCTCCAACTTTTTCTACTTTCAACTGCTTTATAGCAAAGAAGTTTTTGTGACCCTGTATGTGTGTGTGTGGGGGGGGGTATCTGTGTGTAGGTATATATGTATATGTATAAAAATGAATATACAAACCAAATACTGGTAATAGATCAAAGAAATTTATTTTAAGACAAATTTTTGTTTCATATATATAATTCTCTTTTATTGGCAATTAAATCATATGTGCATATTAATGAGAGAAGTGGCCTTGTTTATTTTTACAGAAAGAACTAAAATTTGGCTGAATATTTAATACTGCCAGACATAGAATATCTCTAAAGTTTTATAGAGTTGACCATTATTTTCAATTTATAATTATCAATGCTGAGACACCACTTCATATGAGCACACAGTACAAAAAGACAGAAGTGCATATAAGGCCTTCCCATATATTGTTGGAAATTCTGTCCAAATACCAAACCAGAATGTATTGTTTTTTTATGGAACTTGTTGGACTTTCAAATAGCAATTTCTGAAACTAAACATCCCAACACGCTGCAATGCAAAGACAGCAATTTGGTAGTTCTGTGCTGAGAGATGATGGCGGGAAGACCCTGAATGTCTCTGTTTCCATAATTAAGCCATTATGTTTATATAAGAACGGAAAACTTTTGCACCTAGAATGAAAACATGCCAGAGGCTTGAACCTGAGTTGATGTGTTTTGAGTAGCATTTGCTGGTAGTGTGTGGTGTGATGAACGCACAGAGCAAAAGCACATGTTGTATGTTCAAAACATACAAGGCTGCTGAGAAGCTGTGCTTGCGACCTTGGTAAGCATTGCCATAGGCACCTCCGAGTGCTGCAGGCTGGGCTTTGAATATCTTTGAATATTTTGCCATCACACCTTCACCAATTTTTTTTTCTCCCAGCCCTCACATTCAGCTTAAGAAATCAGGCACTAATAGACGCCTTCACCAAGCACGTGGGCACCAGAGAGACTTCTCTGATCCAGCATCAGCAGAAAGGGGGCAGTTTGTCGCAGGTGTTCTTGACAGGAGGTCACCCTCAGCCCCTGTTGGACGTGGAAACTTTGAGGAAGGAAAATTGTGGGAAGAGGGATAGGGAGGTAAATAGGGGAAACCACGGAAGGGGAGAGGATGGCGGCCATGAGGAGCAGGAGGAGAAATGATAGGAGCACAGTCTCCAGCCCAGGATTAGGGGTGGTGGACTAACTGTTCCCTTGGACGTGACTTTTGGCGCCTAGAGCCTAGCCAAAGCCATTGGAGTCATAGGCAGAAAAAAAAAAGTTGTTTGTAAGAAAAGTTCAATGACAAAATGATTCCCTAAGCCTCTTGCTTAGTTAAATAGGTACTTGCTGTCCTGTTGTTTTATTGACGATGATGGCAGTTGTGTCTCTCTCTCTTTTTTTTTTTTTTTTTTTAGTTGTGTCTCTCTTTTGTCTTAAAGTTTAAAATGAGGATGAAAAGAAAACTATAGCCAAAACCAGTTGCTAGGCAATAAACCAATGCAGGATAGATGGCATGATGGTTAAGCTTTTGGGTCAGCTTGACTGGGTTTTAGATCACTGTGCAAACACGCTTCCGGCTAAGTCTGTGGTTGTTGAAAAAAAAAAAAGTTTGAGAGGAGGCACTCCCTGAATGACAGATACACCATCCAAAGAGCTGGAGCTCTGGGCTGAAAAAAAGAAACTGATCTGAGACCCAGCATCCAGCTCATTCGTCTTTGTAACTACAACTGCGGGGTGACTCTTGCCTCATGCTCCTCTGACGTGGCATCCCCACCACAAAGGACTGCACTGCTCCTGAGCCAAAATAAACCCTTCCCGCCTTAAGCTGCTTTTGTTATCCCGTCAATGAGATAACGAATACCAGGAACTGGTACCCTGAGTGAGGCTGTTGCTGTGAGACACCTTCCTGCAGTCCACGGGCTTCTGGAATTGGTTTGTAGGAGGAATGTGAACGCGCTTAAAGCTATAAAACAGAAAGGCCAAGAATTCTGTAAACAGAGCTTGGGGGGGCATCCTATTGGGGATTTCAAAGGTTACAATGTCATGAGGGGTGCAGGCAGTGGAGATGAGGCTGGTGAGATTTCAGAGGTCACAGACCTCGGCTGGGAATTGAGCTAGAGGCCATGCATGTCAGATCTTAGCAAATAATTTGGCCTTATTCTGTTCTTCCATGACAATGGAAGTGAAGCTGAAGGCAAAAGTGTGAATGATTTTTTTTTTTTTTTTTTTTTTTGGTGGAGAGAATTTCAAGACAGTAGAGCATTCGGGTTTTTCATGACTGCTGCTCACTACTCTTGTCTACAGTTGAAAGAGCAGCAAGCGGAGAAGAAAAAATTGGGAAAATATACGGTTTGGCAAGGAAAGAGACATGAAAGAATTTTAATGTTGCAAATAAGAGGGTACAAAGAATGTACGTAGTTATAATTCCTGGAGGGTTTAGCATGGTGAGAGAACCCCTGAGCTTTGTGCTGGAGAATAGAAGAGATACCAAGAGCAAGCCCTCACTCACTGAAGGTTCTTGAGTGTGAAGGGCAAATACATTTGAAAGGGCAGAGTCTAAACTTGGATCTCTAAATGGTCACCTAAGGAAACATTTTCCTACGGTCAGCTTTTTTTAGACCAGGCTGGGTTTGAACTGAGAGATCCGCCTGCCTCTGCCTCCAGAGTGCTGGCATTAAAGGCGTGCGCCACCACCCGGCTTAGGCTCAGCTTTGAAGGCCACATCCACTAAGGAAAGCTGCACGTGTGAAATGGAACTAGCTCAAGAGAGAGGCTGGGTGTACCACTAGAAGGACCCAGGTTCAGTTCCCAGCACCCACATAGCAGCTCACAACCGTCTGTATTTCCAGCTCTAGGGAACTCAATCCCTTCTTCTGGTCTCCATGGACTCCTCTATACACACGGTACACATAAACTCACACGGACTCACACACATACACATAAACAAAAAAAAGAAGTAAATTAATAACCTAGGATGAAGTTCAAGCCTCTACTCACCCTCCACTCCCCTTAGAGGCCTGCAGTAATTTCTGCATAAATACCAGGCAGCAATTCATGAAACTTGCTTGTGCTTCTTCCTCTTTCTGAGTCTCATCTCAGATTTTAGTGTGCATGAGAGTTCCAATATACACAGCACTTCCACAATTTTAAGGAATTGTTCCAGGTCATTTCTGCATAGTCAGATCAAAATTCAGACCAATTGTACTTACTTTTTCTATCACATTCTAGAATACCCTCTTCATTCCTCTCTTCCCATGAAAGATTGCCATTCCCTACAAGCGCAGTTTGGTACCACTCCTCTATGAGGTCTTCCACCCATGCTTTCCCATGATCCCACTTTCTCTGAACTTCTACAGCGCTCATCCCTCTCCACCTCCTGAATCGCTAGGTATCTCTGTGTCCTCCTTGCCTCCAAACTAGAGCGCTAGTATTCAGAAAAAATAGATTCTCTAAAGTGCTTATAAAAAACAAACAAAAAAAATAGCTCCCTTTATTTAAAAAAAAAAAAAGCAAGACATGTTTACACAACAGGAAATACTGACTTTTTGAGACCAACTGCTGGCTCAAGGAATGACCACAAGTAGGACATAATTAAACCCATGTGACATTCTGGGTAGTATTGTCCCTGCTTAGGAAAAGTTGAAGGTACTTCCACCCCACTAAGGTAACATCTAAAGATGAAGTTTCAATAAGAATGGAAGAATGGATCAAGAAAGTGTGGATTATATACTCATTAGAATACTACTCAGCGGTAAAAAACAAGGACATCTTGAAGTTTGCATGCAAATGGATGGAAATAGAAAACGCTATCCTGAGTGAGGTAACCCAAACCCAGAAAGATGATTATGGTATGTACTCACTCATTAGTGGACCCTAGCTATAAAATAAAGG
>PVIU01020315.1:0-34256 GCA_004026605.1 Ondatra zibethicus
TGGTGTCATTGTTGATGGGTTCTCCATCTGCCAACTTTCGCCGCCACATTCAGAGAGTCTGGTTTGATCATATGCTCATTCAGTCCCAGTCCAGCTGGATTGGTGCGCTCCCATTAGTTCAGGCACACTGTCTCAGTAGGTGGACCAGCCCCTCACGGTCCTAACTTCCTAACTCATCTTCTCCCACCTTCTGCTCTTCCCCTGCACCTTGTCACCCTAGATCTTTATTCTCAAGATAGCTATAGGACTTAGCTTTGTTTATAAGTGTCTTTACTATTACATGAATTCTGAACCACAGCAAGAACCCAGATTTGAACTAGGTAAGTAAGATTCTTTTCTAGTTTTCTGCTAGCATTTGGGCCCTTTTTTCTACTTGTTCCCATAGGATAGAACTCAGTATGTGTGCCCCAGTCGCTACCTATGCTCCAGTAGATGGTCTTACACCCATGCAATACAGGCAGGACTAAGTAAATTCAGTGGGTTAAACAAAAGTGACCACATGACATTGGAGAGACAAGTGGCTAGAGTCAAAACACATTATATACATGTATTCCAAGCAATAAAAAATAATGTCCCTTTTACTTTCTTTTGGATAATTTTTATTTGATACTTATGAATGTGAGGTTTAAAGACAGCTCCCCTTACATTACCAGACACATGTCAAATCTAAAATTTCAGCCTTTAATTTACTAATTTGTTTAATAATCTATTATTTCTACAATGTAAAATACTAGAACATATTAAAATGCATGTTACACTTGCCTGATTCCAGGTCCTTGCTTATGACCACACATGTCATGGACCCAGAATTATCTAAATGATGTCCAGAACACAGAACTTAAAAAGAACAATGATAAATGTCATTAAAAAACTCTAGGAGTTTGAAGAAAACCCAAGAAAATACCTCAGTGAGTTTAAGAAGAATATCAGTCAATGCCTGAAAAGCACAAACATATGGCTAAATGAAGCCGTGAAAACAATTCAGGATTTGAAAATTGAATTTAGCAAAAAGGAAAATATTAAAGAGACTCAAGCAAAAGTGAAGCTAGAATTGAAAAATCCAAAACTCAATTGAAAGACTCTGGAGAAAGTCTTATAAGTAGAATATGTTAAGAAATAGAAAGAATATCAATACTTGAAGGTTAAGTAGAAGAATTGGACAACACAAGCAATGAATACTTGAAACCTTTAGAGCACATGAAAGGAACCTGTAGGGACATCATGATAAAAAACCAAATCTTCAAATTACAGATGAAGAGAAGAATCACAAGTCACTGGCGTAGGTCAGATCTTCAACAAGATCAAAAATCTTCTCCAAACTAAGGAAAGACATACTCAAACAAATACAAGAAGCACACAAACACCAGACAGACAGGACCAGAAGAAAAGCTCACATGCCTCATCACAGTTAAAATGTTAAATATATAAAATAAAGAATCTTAAAAGTGTCAAGAGGAAAAAAAACACAAATCACATATAAAGGAAAAGTTGAAACTTTGAATGCCAGAAAAACCTGGAACAATGCATTCCAAGTTCTAAAAGACCAAGATGGCCAACCTAGACTAATCCCAGTGAAACTGTCTGCCATAGTTAAAGAATAAAGAAAACTTTTTGTGATGCAGATAGCATTTTTTAAAAGTCCATGTTCTGAGAAGGGGAAATAGAATAGAGAAAGCCATTGGGTGGAGGGGTGGGAAGTGAGGGGGAAGTCTAGCTGGGGGGTGGTATCTAGGTGTGGAGGAAGATGGGAACAGGCAGTATCAGATGGGGAAGAATGGAGATAAACAGTCCTGGGAGAGACAACTGGAATCTGGGGGCATCTCTGGGATGAGCTAGAAACCTAGTGCAATAAAAATTCCCAGCAACCCATGAGGGTGACCCTAACTAAGACTCCTAGCAATGGGGAAAATGTACTCTGAACTGACCACCTCCTGTAACCAAGCAAGACCTCCAGTGGAGGGGTGGGACACCAATCCAGTTAAAAAACCTTCAGCCTACAAATTGCCCTGCCTATAAGATGTGTTGGGGCAAAAGTGGTTCAGAAATTATGGAAGTGACTAACCAACAACTAGCCCAGCTTGAGACACCTACCACAAGAGGGAGCTCAGCCTTGAGGGCCAGGACCTAAAGACAGGATAGTCTAGAGTCTTAGCATAGAACCAAACACAACTGGCAAAAAAAAGAAGTCATTGAAATGATTCCCAATGCTATTCTGCTATACTCATAGACCAGTGCCTAATCCAGGTGTGATCACTTCACCCAGCCGCTGATAGAAACAGTGCGCAGACCCATAGCCAAACACTAGGCAGAGCTTGGAGAATCCTGCAGAAGTGGGGGAGAAATGATTGCAGGAGCCAGTTCAGTAGAGGGCATGGGCACACACACACACACACACACACACACACACACACACACACACACAAAACCAATTAACCTGTGCTTATAGAGGCTCAGAGAGACTGAACCAACAACCATGGAGCCTTCAGAGGACTGACTTAAGCCCTCTGCATATATGTTACAGTTGTGTAAATTTGTCTTCATGTGGGACTCCTAACAGTGGGAGCAGAGTCTGCTGTTGACTCTATTGCCTGCTTTTAGGACCCTTTCCTCCTACTGGATTGCCTCCTCTGGTCTTAGTAGGAGAGGAGGAGCCTAATCTCACTGAAACTTGATCTGCCATGGCTGGCTGATATCCATTGGAGGCCCACCCTTTTCTGAACAGAAACAGAGGAGGAGGAGCAGATGTGGGGAGGGGAGGGGAGGTAAAGGGCAGAGAGGTGGAGAAGGTCTTCGAGGAGAGGTAGAAAGGGAAACTTTGGTCAGATGTGAAAACAAAAATAAACAAAGAAGCAAAAAAAAAAAAAAAACCCATGTCCACCAAACCAGAAAATACCAGAAACAATACTTCAATCTGAAGGAATGAATAAGCATAGTTAAGAGACTACACAAAGAAAAGAAATGAAGCTATAAATACTGATATACAAAATGTAGCTAAGAACACAGTTTGCTTCTTTTAATTTTGTGGCTAGTTCTATTGGTCTATTGAACAAGTTCTGACAACAGAGATCAGAAAGTAATTCTTATCTGTAGTTCATTTCTCTCAAGCATCACTGCCAAGTTTAATTTTCTTTATATTTTTTCTAACTGTAGGTTTCCCTCCTGCCGCCAGTCCCCTAACAACCACATTGAGGCTTAATATTAATTACAAACTGTTTGGCCTATTAGCTTAGGCTTTTTATTAACTATCTCTTACAACTTAAATTAATTCATTTCTATTATTTTCTGTTTTGCCATGAGGTTCATGGCTTGTTACCTCACATCTTGTTTCTCTGGCAGCAGCTGGAATCTCCCTGACTCCACGCTTTTTCTCCCTGTATCCCTGTTTGGATTTTCTGCCTGACTGTATTCTGCCTGATTATTGACCAAATTAGCTTATTCATTAACATATTCATATATTACATATATATGATTATATATATATATATATTATTACATATTCATATAAAACATATTCACAGCATACAGAAGGGCATCCCATATCATCTTTTACTCATGGTTACTCCACTGGTTACGTTATTTGTTCTTTGGTAATAGTTTTTTCTAATTTTATTGTATTTTTATTAATTTAACTAACTTCCAAACACATTTACATAACACAAACAGTATATCTCTAAATATATAGCTTATGAACTTTGACATGTATACCTAAATAATGTAAGTAGGATGTTGAATATTTCCAATACCCCCAGCCACCATATAAGTCTCCATAGGTGTTTTCAATTTTTCTCTCTCCTCCCCACAACCTGAACAATGCTTGTGTGTTTTGGTTTTCTACAACTGGAACAAAATGGGACCACATAGAATGCACTTTGCACGAAGTTTTTAGAGTCTGTCCATGTGGTTGTATGTTACAAGGAAAGGGCCCCTTGTTTGTCCCGGCCACCTGGCTAGCTTACACCTGGAATAACTACACAGAAACTGCATTAATTAAATTACTGCTTGGCCATTAGCTCTAACTTCTTATTGGCTCTCACATATTAGTTTAATCCATCTCCATTAATCTGTGTATGACCATGAGGCAGTGGCTTACCGGAGATTCTAACTGGTGTCCATCTCAGGCGGAGGATCCACGGCTTCTCTGACTCTGCCCTTCTTCCTCCCAGCATTCAGTTCTGTTTTCTCCGCCTACTTAAGTTCCACCCTATCAACTAGGCCAAGGCAGTTTCTTTATTCATTAACCAATGAAAGCAACACACAAACAGAAGGAACTCCTATACCAGTTGTATGTAGTCTTTTTTGTTGTTGTTGCTAATACTCCCTTACATGATTTTACCACAAATGCTAAGTCATTTTTCTGTCAATGAACATGCATATTGTTAGCCTGGCATTGTTACAAATGAAGTCCCTTTGAGCATTCATATAGAAGTATCTTTGTGGGCATGGCTTACATTTCTCTTGAGTAGAGGAGAGGGGTTGAGTCATATGTTAATATATATTTACATTTTTAAGAAGCTACCAAACTTGGAAAAGGCATATCTCTTATACTTTATATTCCTGACAGCCCTGCAGGAACATCCAATTGTTTCACATCCTTGCACTATTTTTAAGGATGTGTTATGGAGTGTACAAGTATGTTGTTTTAATGTGGGTGTGTCTGATAATTAACTATGCTCAAAAGTTTTTTATGTATTTATTAGCCATTCTTATATCTCCATTATTAAAAACTCCACTCAGATTCTTTCCCTACTTCATTCGCTTCTGAGCTGTCAGTTCATTTTTCAGTTGTAAGGAACATTTGGCTTATATGTTCTAGTCACACTTCTTTTACTTGGCATGTGCCTTGTAAATATTTTCACCAAGACCAGTAGGTTGGCTATTCCTCTGGGCTCAGTAAATTTTTACTTTTTGTATTGGGTCATTCAAGAAGATTAATACTTAGAATAATCTCTGAATAATGCAGAGAATGTGAAGCCTTTTATCAACTTTGGTAAGCTCCAGATGACCCAGGTCTAACCACCGTATTCGCTAATTATATGACCAACATACACTTTCTGGACAGTGGAGGAAATACTGTTAGAAAGAACATTTTCTACTAGGCTATGATAAATCTTTTTTTCAGATAATAGTGATAATATTATGCTATTGAATGTGTGGATAGACATGAAAGACCCAGCAGATGGTTTTAACTCATCTGTTGTCATTGTGTGGAGGACACTTAAGAAGAGGCAACTGTGGTAGGTGGAAGGTTAAGGTATGTCGACAGATTTATAAGGAAGACTTTTCAAAAGGCAAATAGATCAGAAGATTAATCTGATCCCAAGAGCCACAGTTAGAAGATGGGGTCTAAGTGCTAATCACATACATGTACACAAACACAAGGAGTAGAAGTACAAGGAGAAATTATCAGCAATATATGCTCTTTATTCCTACTAAAAGCCTACAATTTTTTCTGATGGCTCAATATACTATATATTAGAATGTGCATCCTGCTTTTGAACACCAAGAAAGCCAGAATGTTCAATATGAAAATACTGTGTGAAGATCAAATTATCAGCAAATCATTTCTTAAGGCAAGGTAAATAAAGACAAGATATGCAAGAAAGAGATATGTGTGTGTGTGTGTGCATGTCTTACATATCTTGTCTTTGTTTACCTTGTGTGTATATACACATACATATATATACATATGTAACACACATATATATATTATATATATATATATATATATATATATATATATATATATATATACTGGGTTTAACTAGGCATTTCTTATTCTATCAGATTGCCTGTTCACTTAATGCCTGGTGTAGGCAAGGCAGGTGATTATTGGCCTGGGAAGACAATAGTCTTTGGATTCAGACAGACCTAAGATATAATTCTGGTCCTAAGTAAATAATGATTCTGCAAATTTTAATTAAATTTCTCATGTTAGATTTAGATATCTATAAGTGGTAGCTAAATAATATTTACATCATTATTAAGACAACTGAAAGTGTTAAATGAAACCAAATATGCTAATTTCCTTCAAGGGATCTCATCATAAAATAGACATTCATCATACATAGTCTTTCTTCAGCCCAAGCTCATTTGCCTTTAGTAAATATAATATGGCAATGCCATCATGAGCTCTTGAGGTTGTTTTCTAACAAGAAATGTTTCATCAACATGAGTTACATTTCATAAAACTTTGGGAAATATCTAGCTTATGGCAAACAAAAATTTCCCTTGGCTTTGAATAAACTTATTGACAGTAAAGTCATGGGAAATATAGATGCCTGAGATTTGGTTCTGTCCAATTTCCTTCTAACCATATAATACTAGCTTCTGTTTTTGTACTACTTGGGAACTCTTTTATTAGGACATATTCACTGTACATGGTACTACATCATCACGAAGGTATGTGGTATGCTTAGAGCAAATTCTGTTGTGGGAATTCAGTCAGCCAATAGCTTTTTGAGCACTGGCCCACTAGGGCGTGGTCTGAGATACCATGTGTGGCCTGACAAGTGCAGATGGGAGGCATTGCTCGCTATCTTGGCTGGTGGTCTGAGTTCTGTTCCCAGCTCCCAACACCCATAGAGCAGAGGACCGAGGCGGTTCTCTACCCTTATTGTGAGTTTTCCCAAAAATAAATATTTGTTATCCTTTATTCTGGGCTCTCATGGACTTCCTTGATCAAGCCTACAAAATTCTGTCCCCCCTGACCCTCTACACTACCCTTCTCCATCCTTTCATTACTCCTCTATATTCCTATAAAGGTTTCCTGTCACTTATATGATTTTTTTTTTGGATTTGTATAAAATCTAGGACCCACATACAAGAGGAAGTATGACATTTGTTTAAAATTTAGGTTTTTTTTAACAGACTAATGCCCAGTTTACATCATCCTTCCCATAAACAACAAAATTTAATTCTTCTTCATAAATGAATAAAATTCCATTGTGTATATAGACCACACTTTCTCCATCCATATCCAGTGGTGGACAGCCAGACTGGTTCCATATGAAACAATGGTATAATAGACACATTGCCTATTTTTGCATTGTTTATATTGAGAATTACAAGTATAGGTATGGGTGTGTATATATGCATGTGAGTGTGGGTACCTATGGAGGGGAAAAGAAGGCAAGGGAGTGAAGGACTGGCAGCCTCTGGGGATGAGGTCCAGCAGGGAGGTGGGATGTATGAAGCGAAAATAGAAAGTCTTATTCTGTCTTCCATCCAGTGGTGGTGTTTACCTATGTGCATGCATTCATCTTATGAAAAATGCTGGTTGTTTTTAAGAGACCTTTGTTGCAAGCTATTGTGGGCTCTTAGGGAACCAAGAGGAATGTGAGTCCATTTTTTACTCCCATAGGAGATCATTATTCTCTGGAATAAAACTGTAGGCAAGCCGAGTTGTGAATACAACATTCGTGATCTCCCTGGCAAAGGATAGCTGGACCAGGTCTCTGAGGCTTCTGTCTTTGAACTTGTTCTCTATATACCACCTTAACAACCTCTGAATAATCAGCCCATCTTCCAACCCATCACCCAGGTTAGTCAGTCAGTTCTGCTTCCAAAATATGCATCCAGGGAATGTTTGTTTTCGGCTTTGCTACCAATAGCCCTGCCACCATCACAAACTGACAAGCTGTATCCAGATGTGGGCGGTAGTCTCCTACAAGCAGTCTGAATGTGACTAGCTGCTTTCAGGTTCCTGCCTTGACTTCCCCACGGAAAAAGCAGGATGTGACCTGCCCTGCTGAGAAAGGTACTGAGCCATGTGGCTAACATAGATAAGGATAATGGGTTAATATAAGTTATAAGAGTTAACAAAGAGCCTGAGCTAATGGGCCAATCAGTTTTATAACTTATGTAGACCTTCTGTGTGATTCTTTGGGACCTAATGACTATGGGACCTGGTGGGAGGACAGAAACAAGCCCGGCCCTCATGTTACACAAGATAGAGTCATATGGAAAGAGGGAACCTCAATTGAAAAAATGCCTCAATAAGAGTCAGCTGTAACACATTTTTTTAATTAGTGATTGAGCCAGGAGGGCCCAGGCTATTATGGGTGGGACTACCCCTGGGCTGGTGGTCCTAGGTTCTGTAAGAAAGCAGGTTGAGCAAGCTATGATGAGCAAGTCAGTAACCAGCTTTCCTCTATGGCCTCTGCATCTGCTCCTGCCTCCAGATTTCTGCATTGCTTGAGGTCCTGTCCTGACTCCTTCAATGATGAACTATGATGTAGAAGTAGAAGTCAAATAAACCCTTTTCTCCCCCACATGTTTGTGGTCATGGTGTTTCATCACAGAAATAGTAACTCTAACTAGGACAGTAAGTAGGAAAGGTATTAAAATGAGAGAGAATACTATGGAATTCTCAGGGTCCCATGCATAGGTGCACGTATTCCAGCTACAAATCACCAGCTTAATAAACAGCAATTGCAATGTGAGTCTTCCCAAGCAGCAACAACAAAAAAAATTGAAATATTTCAAAAACAGCAGTTACAATATTTTTGAGTGTCAGAACTCAGTCACATCATTAACCTAAGACTGAATTACAAAGCCAGAGGTAATGTGAGCTTGATCTCAGGTAATGCAAGAATCTAACCATATCACTCTGATCAATTCCCTCCTGGACGCTGCACCTGAGAACTGAAGTGCAAATTTTTTCCATATTGCTCCTGGCTTTACCCAGGTTGCAGCTACATCGTTTCTGTAAGCTAGAATTTAAATGACTATTGGATCACTTGCTTTCATTTTTCTGCTGTGACCAAAAAAAAGTCTAATAAAAAACAGCCTATGGAAATATGGTGGTTAACCCTGATTGTCAACTCGAGATTGAGAATACCATGAAACTCTGTATGCATATCTAGGAAGGATTACCTAGATTGGGTTTACTGAGGTGGGACAACCCACCCTGGAGTGTGGCTAGTCGCTTCCTACCTGTTGGTGGGATAGGGCACCAGACTGAATGAAAAGAAGTAAGCACGACAGTCATCTTCCTCTGTTTCCCAGCTGCAGAAGATACAGTGGGACCAGCGGCCCCAAACTCCTGCTGCCATGATTTACCCACCAAGATGACTGTGCCCTCAAACTGTGGTCAGAAAAAAAACCTTTAATCCTCATATTGTTTATTTCGGGTATTTGATCAGAATAATGAAAATCTAATTAATAAGAAGAAAAAGTTTATTGCAGTCACAGTTTCAGAGACTTCAATTCACTCAGGAGGGAAATGCTTGGAGGAATTCATGCATGTGACACAGGTGTCACAGGACCAGAAAGCAGAAAGAATAGGCTAGAAATGAGTAAGTATAGCCTTTGAAGGCTTATCTCTAGTGACCTATTCTGCCAGATGGCATGGCCTTCAAAACAGTACCACTGGTTGGAGATCAAGCATTTAAAACCTGAGCATATTGGGGCATTCTAGATTAAAAGCATAACAACCATACAATGAAAGTTTTGCTGGGGAAGAACAGTGAGGTGTAGAAACAAGGAGAGCTCCAGCACTGGTCATTAGCCCCTAGAACTAGCCATCTCTTCTGTAATGCATGACTCCAAAGTCATATTGTATCGGGCAGGTTGTCATAGTGATCTGAGAGTCCCCCAAAATCAGGACATAGAAGTTGAAGACATTTGTCTTCCGTATACAAAGACACTTGACTTCAGATTGCTAAATTGTGTGAAAATGCCGATTCCAGTTGTAGAACCAGGACTTCTAATCTTATGTAATTCACTAAATTATTGTAAAATTAGTGCTGATTATTTTGGGGTACTGTTCTACGTTCTTGGAGCTCTGATGATTAGACAATAAGGCAGTTTTTAGTACTTTCATGTAACTCATGGAAGAAAAAAAAGCACTCATCTTGTAATTTTGAATAGGGTTATCAAGATGGATAGAAAGGAGTAGAAGATTAGAGAAACCCTGTGGGTATCTCTTGGAGGTGCACTATGCCTCAGTTCTGACATCAGTAGCTGCAGAGGGCAAGAGTGACTGACAGTGATAATGCTAAAGAAAGAAGCATCGGGGACACAGAATTTTGGAAGCAGAAAAGACTTGTCTCATTGATTAATTGGATGAGTGTCTCATGATTTCTCCAGAAGGTGTTGACAGGATTTTTGAAACAAGCTCAAAAGACACCAGCTGGGGACACATCACCGCTAATGAATTCGGATTCGGATCAACATTGAGCTGTTTGGTGTCTCAGAAGACTGGGGAAAACATTGTGCTAGTGTAGAAGAAGAGAGAAAGGATGCAAGGCCAGAGAAGGAGACTGTGAAGAGCTGTAGATCATTGGAAGAACTGTGGCTTTCATTACAAGGAAAATAGGAAAAAAAAAAAAGAAGTTCAGACAGGAGAAGCATGATCTGCTTTTGGGCTCCAGTCAACATTGGGAGGTGGATGACATGATTGGCACATGGAGAGACGTGGAACTCCTGTTGAAGGCTGCCACAAAAATTGTCACATTGAAATAATGGTGCCGCAGAATGGCATGTTAAGGGCAGCAAGTAGTGAACAGTCTAGATGTGTTTTATGTGATCAAAATGTATAGGACATGCTGCTGGCTGAGTGTGTGGTCTGAGAGAAGGGCAGCCTCCTCAAGTCTTTGTTTAAAGTCATCAGAAGAGCAGTATGAAGTCCTAAGAACCAGAGAGTCAGACTTGGTGGACAAGTTTGGCAGAAGGACCAGAAGGTCAAGTTTAAGTTGCCTATCTAAGAGGACAAGTCAAAGACATTGTTGAATATCCGAGTCTGGGCCTCTGCAGTCATTCTTCAGCTGAGATGTCAGTCAGTCCTTCTTCATAGCCATAGCTCAGACTTTTCCAGACTGCAATATACAGAGGCAAATGTATGCCAGATCCATATGAACCTATAACCAGGCTCCCTGAATTGTACCTAACAGAATCTTCAGTCAAGGGAGTTCTGCACCCAACTTCACACTGTGGAAGCCCTACCGTAGACCTCAGACATTGCCCCTGGGGTTGTAACCGATTAGTAAGGCACATGTCTCCAGGATTTATAGTTTCCTTAATCCTTCCCCCCAGTTTATCAGATGGATTTGATTCTGTTCTTATTTCCTTGTAGGAGAGAAGTTTTTTTTTCCCCCAAATCCTTGAGAAGATCATAAGCAGCTAAGCTGATCCCAAAGAACCATACTCAATGCAGCTAAATAATTCTGCTTTGAATCGATGCCAGGAGAATGATCCTATTTTAAAGCTATTCCTATAAATGCACATATGTATCCCCATGTGTCAGCAGTCTCCACTGAAAACAGTTCATTGAATGACAAGTTGATTGGCCCCAATTCGAAAAGCACAGTGCATAAAAACATAATTTCAGGGTGGCCAACATTATGACAGATTCTAGATTCTGCTCATACACAGAGCTTGTTTGAACTGTTTGGGGAATTCTGGTAGTCTGTGAATGCCAAAACAATTGCCGTGATAGGAACAGAAGGAAAGAGAAGGAATGGAATTAACAACTGTTGGATGACTATTATCAGTCAGCCATTGTCTGGGAGAAAATGGAGGAGCAAGGGACTGATTGGTAATAGCTGTTTTCAGCATGAAAGAAACAGCGATGGCAGAGATGGGAAAAGCAGGGTTCGCAAGAGTGATGCTCTGCACCAATCCCAGGTCTGTCGCTGGCCAGAGTGATTCAACGAATTATTTTACCTTGAGGATCTTTGGGTTTTATATATGCAAAAAGGAAAAGGTGATAAAAAGTTGTGAGAACTGAAGGAGGGTTTATTTTTATACTAACACAAACACACATATACAGTACATTCCTACCACACATATCACATGCCCACACTATATACATACACACACATATCACACCACATACCCACAGCACACAAACACACAACAAACATACATATACCACATTCACATGCATACATGCACACACCACATACCCACACCATTCACACTTGTCAACATACACCACGAACATACCCACACCACAAGTGCATACAAACACACCATGTGCCCATGCCACATAAATACACTACAAACACATACCACACATATTATGCAAACATACCATACACACTCATATCACACACATACACGCAGTACACAAATTCTATGCACAAACACACTCATACCACATACATACACACATATAATATACACTAATACACCATGCACACACCCCCCCATGCATACACCACACACACTCACACAGGATGGGCTTGACATTTTCCTAATTCCACTCATTTACACACAATGTATTTTAAAATATCTCATATGATATGAGATATCTAAATCACTCAGCCAAGCACTCACCATAATTATGGCAACTGATTTGAGAATAAACTATGCCCCTAAAGGCCTAGGTTTCTGAACACTTTGTCTCCAGTTGTTGGCGCTGTTTGGGATGGTTGTGGAATCTTTAGGAACAGAGCCTTGTGGAAGAATTGGGTCACTGGGATGGCTTGAGGTCCTAGAGGCCAGCCCCAGATCTTGATGTGTTTCCTAACTGTGGGTGCAGTGCATCTAACTCCAGATGTGTCGTTTCCAACTATGAGCGGCCTCCTCTTGTCACCGTATCTTGCCCATCATAATGGAGTGTGTTCTCTAGCTGAAATGAACTTTTCTTTGTTGTCCTTCTTTTTAATTGTCTGCCCTTTAGACTATGGCTATCCTGGTTGGAAACGGCAACTCTGCCGCTACCAGCAGCGGCTATGCGGCAAGAGCCGCCGCCTGAAGAAATTCTGTTCCCTCAAGTACCAACTCTTTCAAAACTACTAAGAGAACTTATCTAAGTCTCTGTCCCGCTAAAGAGTCCAATATTCAAAGGTTGAGGAGAATCCTGTTTCCCAGAGAGGCTGAAGAGCAAGCCCCTCTAGCTCACCTCCTTGCATCACCCAAGAAGTCCTCGTACTTTTTCTTACCCCTCCTTATAAACCCTTCTCCTGGTTCCTTCCTATAACTTTGGGTCAACTAATTGCTGATGCAGCCTCTGGACCACAGGTGAATTTTATTTAATCAAACACATCTTTGTGTAATTAAAGAAATGTTCCAGAGCATAAACAAATGTAACACACCTTAAAACAATATTCTACAACACTTCTTCCCCTTAAGCTACTTCTTGTCAGGTATTTGATCACAGAACTGAGAAAACTAAATACAACAGAGAGAAAAACACTCGTCAATTTTCCTAAGACCACCACACAGAGTCTCTAGTTCAGCAATTTAGACCCTGGGAATGAAAACTAGAACACAGCCCCCTGTGTCCTCTTGTCTACTGAATCACAACAACCATACCAGGGTCCAGCTGGTAACCCCTGATTCATTTTAATGAGTGTATCTCAAAGGCTGTGACCTTGTCAGAAGAATTTTCCTAAAGAAACTGCAATAGAAATTAATATATAGTAGTGAAACCCTTCTAGGTTGTTTGGAAATACAAGGCAGAGGGAACCTTTAAAAACCCCTCAGTAGTGTCCCAACACTACCCGTTCTGAAGCACCCATGGCAAAGGTCCTCACAGAAAACTGCAATTTGGTAAGAAGTTGGAACTCCTTGATACTCATTGACCTCTCCTGCCAGTAACACATGGTTAAGTTGAAGGGCAAAATCCCAAAGCCCAAATCATAGGCATTAACTTCTGAAAGACTAACAGAGGACAGAGACTGGAGAAGGCAGATGGAAATAAGACCAAATCCCTGCCAAGTAGAGAAGGGAGGTGGCCAAACATGGCAGTGGTGAACCTCCATTTCTGGGTCCCACTCTAAGGACTCCTTACCTTTCCCGTGGGAATGGAACCTTTACTTTTCTCTTTCAGCAAATATCGACTGGGTGTTTCAAATTGGCTCTTAAGTGGGTATTTTCTTACTGCTCTCTGCTAGAAGCAAATGTTGCTAGATCAGTTCTTTTTGATTGATTTTGCCACTGAGCCAGATGAAGACATAAATAATAACAAGTAGTGAGGGGAAGGTGATTCTGGGATGACGGGATTTTTAATGTTCTCTACCATAACAGAACCATTTCATGAAACATCATCTGGAGAAAAATGATGTGGGGTTCCCCTCTGTATGCTGTGAATATCATTGGTTAAGAAAGAAGCTGTTTCAAGCCTGTGATAGGGTAGAACAGAGCTATGTGGGGAAAACGAAACTGAATGCTGGGAGAAAGGAGGCAGAGTCAGGAAAAGGCTGCTAGAGAGAGATGCATTGAAACTTTGCTGGTAGGCCACAACTTCATGATGATACATAGATAAAAGAAGATGGGTTAAATTGAGATGTAAAAGTTAGGCAATAGGAAGCTAGAACTAATGGGCCAAGCAGTGATTTAAATAATATAGTTTCTGTGTGATTATTTCAGGACTGGGAGGGACAGAAACCTCCATATAACAACTAACCTGCTTAATGGAGACATGGACCCACTGTGTGCCTAAAAATGGGGCAATGTGCACGGCTCTCAGAGGCCACAAACATGCCTCCAACATGTTGGAGGGGGCTGAGCAGCTGGGAACAGACAAGTGGCCTTTCTACAGCAAATCCTGATGTTGAACTGAATAGTTTAATAAATGTGGCTCACAATTCATTGTGAAATATTCATTTGTTACCACTGGATTCTGGAACAAACACAATTTATCTTAATATTAATACATTCTATACTCCACTGTGGATCAGTTGTAAAGTCCTACAAAACTGCTCTTAACCCATGCTATTTAAACATTTGGTAAGCAAATATCAAATGCTATTGGAATTTTTTTAAGTAAGCATAGATATGGCTATATAACCAAAATCTTTAGAAGCAGATATGTGTACTGTGTTCATAACAACATTATTTACAACAATCAAAATGTTAAAACAACTTGAGTCCATCAAACAATGAATAAATTGTGTGTGTGTGTGTGTGTGTGTGTGTGTGTGTGTGTGTGTGTGTGTAATACAAAAAAAACTTTAAAAGGAAGGAATTCCGACACAGGCTGTCACATGGATGATCCATGAGCACATGTGCATTTGAAAAAGCTAGTCCCATAAAGGCATACACATATGAGTCCTTCACATGAGACACTGTGGTTTGGATGTGATTTGTTCCCCAAGGTTTGTGTGCCAGAAAGTTGGCCCCACTGTGGCAGTGTGGAGTGATACAACCCTTAAGAGACAGGGACTGTTTTAAAACAATGAAGCTGTGGATGTCCATTTTCAAGAGTAGACTAATGCTGCAATACAGGAATGAGGCAGATATGGTAAGAGTGGCTTGTTTTCCAAGAGGGGAGGATGTTAAAGGTAAGTCAGATTCCTGCCAGCATCTTGCTTACAGACAGAATCACCACGTGACCTCCTTCCATCCTTATCCCAATGTCTTGTCAGACACAAGACATTATCAGAACCAACAGACATGAACTCTGTGCTTCTAGATCTCCAGGACTGAGAGCTAAATAAACTTCTTCTCAATTGATATCTAACCTTAAGTGTGTTACACTAATGTAAAAAAAGGCTAAGTCAAATTAATGGGATGGAAAATAGGATGACAGTTACTTGAGAATGGGAGAATATCGGAGTTTTGTATAAAATGCAGTTTCAATTTAGGGGATTGATTGTATAATAATGTGACATACTTAACACTACTGAATTGAACACTTGAAAAAATTAATGTTAGATGCACCTTACTACTATTCAGAATAAATACTGGGGAAAGGGCACAGTAGAGAAAGGAGGCAAGGAGATGGGTTAATCCAAACGAAGGAAAAGTGAAAATGCCCGAAGAAACCCTGTTACTTTGTATGTTTGTTTTACAAGGGCATAGATACAAATGACTGTACAACAGAAAGCCTACCATCCTAATTAATTAAGAAAGCTTTAGGGAAGAGGTGACATTCCAGTTGGCAATCCTTGACAAAAAAAAAATGGAACTGGAGGTCTAGAAACACGGGAGAAGGACTTGGAGCCAAAGAGAGCAATGTTCAGTCCCCCATTGGGAATCAGCTAGCATTCTGCAAATGGATGCTATGGACGACATAGTATCAGCAAGGCCAGGGACATGATGCTAATGTTTTACAACAGACTATTGAGTTGGACTAGACAGTGGAAGGCTCTCGAAATAGTGAAGATCTTGAGCTAAGGGACACGGCTTTAGATTTAGTAGGTCACCATATGTGTGATGACAGAGGTGAGACCATCAGAGCAATGGGTGATGAAAATGAACTTAGTGATTTCTGCAAGGGAGCCATGCTGGAAACAAAGAAGCTGCTGTGGATCAGGTTTTAATCATTGACCTTGCTGTGAAATTGATCTTACCACAGTATGTCACAGTATTTACCCAGTCCTGTATTCAATAGCCTCAGTGTTTTATAGTAACAAGTCTCCAAGGAAACACCAATGTGAAATTCCTAACAGACACACAGAGAAATTGAAGGAAAGAAATAAGAGGGGGAGAGAGGGGAGGGAGGGAAAACTATGATTGAGAAGTATTGTATGAGAGAAGAATAAATAATTTTTTAAAGTATAAATTCACCATAAATGGGGGGAGGTACAGAGGGGAACACACTAGAGAAAGAAATTGCCAAGCTGAGTGATTTATGTCAGAGAACCAGTATTCCTTTCTTCAGAAGATGGCTGGACTGTGTAACACTGGGCAAAGGCCATTAATTTAGTATTTCACACCTTGCTAAGTATTTCTTGACTATCAAACAATCAAAAAGTTAAAAAAGATGATAAGGCTATACCATCTATCTGGAATATGCTGAATCTTATCTATAATAAGAGAACTCTGTGTGTGTGTGTGCACGCTCACTTGGTGTGTGCACACACACTTAAGTGTATGTGTGCATGCACAAGGAAAACAACAGACATCTGATAGAACAGTAAAGGTCCCATTCCCTTGGAGCACGTGATAAGAATGAGGAAGAAGAATTCATCGAGAAGAATGTGGCTGTTTGCACATGTATGTATGCATGTGAACACAAAGAATCAGCACATCCAAATGGAAGAAACTATATGAGAGATCTAAACAGATAAAAAGGAGACTGCTTAGCTACACAGATTTACATCTAGCATTTCTTCTCTGAATGAGAGCACAAAGAAGACCATGGATGGACCCAAATATTAAATGTATTATTAAACCCAAATATTGGACATTTTGGATATTCCTCTGGAGATTGTTGGTACCTTCATGAGTCTTAACACTTAACATGAACAAGTAAATTAAAATAAGATGGATTCTTAATGCAAGTGTGGATGGATTAAAAATAATGTATGTGGAGCCTGGAATAGTGCCTGATACCAAGGAGTCAACAAATCCAAGTAACTGTGATAAAAACAATGAAATTGTAATATTTATATATGCATATATGTTACTGTAATTAATTGTTTCAAAAATTTGCCTAATCACAAGCATTCAAGATAATGTGAACTTATTGAGTACCAACTTTATAACAAGTATTAGGTATTGAAGTGATGGAAAGTGTCTCCGCCTTTAGTGAACTCACGTTTCTCTGTATATTAATAGACGAACTCCCCAAAGGTCAAGTACACAGGTGGAGATCTCGGTTGAGAGATGATGGGAGCATCCTGTTCTCCATTCACCATATTTCTGCATCAGTTATTTTTCTGAAGCTGTAATAAAACACCATGACCAAAAGCAACTTAACAAAGAAAAAGCTTATCTGGGTTTATGGTTACAGAGAGATAGAGTCCATTGTGGTGGAGAAAGCAATGCAAGGCAGCAGGAGCAGAAAACTGACTTATCACATTTTTACCTACACACAGGAAGCAGTGTGTGTGAACAGGAAGTGGGGAGAGACTATAAACCCTCAAGCCTGCCCCCCAGTGACTATATTAGCCAGCAAGAAACCACTTCCTGAAGGTTCCATAACCCTCTCTGATGGTACTAACAAGGGGGACAAAATGTTTGACTGTATAAGCCTATGTGAGACATTTCTCATTCAGACCATCACAATGCCCAAGCCAGGGAGCCAGGAGTCCTACAGAAGGACATCAGTGCTCCCTAGTGGATTGAGGACTTGAAGACAAAGGATGACATATTTCCAGAGTCACAGACATTCCCTTACTCAGATTGTACAGCTTCAGTGCTTCAAATGTTTCAGAAAGTAGAAAAGAAAAAAGCATCGTGGATGGGTGTGTCATTAGATGAGATCAAGGGTGACCACATGACTTACAGGAATGACAATTGCAAGGTCTTCCTTGCCAGTAAAACCACATCTTAAACATGCAGGAAGCTTTAGCAGAAGGAGGATAGATGTGAAGAATGAACACAACCTCTAACACTGACACTTTGATCTCTTATCTCATACATATAGCCTCTCACATGGACCATTTCTCAATCAGTCAGCCACTTTCACATTTACCTCCCTCTTGTCCACTGAACCACCATTGTCAAAGATGGTGGAAGATGTACATTGAACAACTGATAATACCACACAGTACACTAAGGGTACTAGTAAGAAACAGGTATCAAGATAAGTCATGGAAGGAAGGGGAGATTTATAAAATGCTGAAGGTCAAGGGAGATGAGTGTGGAGGGCACAGGAAGCCTCAGGTCATGTAGAAAGGTCTGGGAGACTAGAAGAGCAGGTTAGTAGCAAATTCTCAAATAGAAACTCAAGGCTCCCTATGTTGAGGATGGGGGTTGTGTGGGGAGCTGTATATTTTCATGAATGAAGTAGAACATGATGAAAATTTATATGCAATTCTAACCCAGTGATTCATTCTTGTCTCCCATCATACAAGACACTTCTCTTCCTGAATCCATATCTACCTGAGGCCGCTAATTCCACCAGCTTTTTCCAGCAACCTCTTAGGAATCATCTGTCATTCCTCTTTAACAATGGCCCCCTTCCATCTGTGTGGACCACCAATAAGATATATGTCACACCTTCCGAACAGTTCTCAAAACCACTACTGTGGCTGACAAGGTATCCCAACAGGCTTCCTTGCCACCAAGTCTGATGGCCCCAGAACTCACAGGGTTGAAAGAGGTAACTGATCCCAGCAAGTTGTCCTTTGAACTCCATGCATGTGCCATGACATATTCATGCATGGATACACACAAAAACAATTATTAATTTTCAAGTGCTGTGCTTCAGGCACTCATACTTTCATTTTAATGCCCTCAGTTTATTAGTTGAGCTATTTCTAAACTGACTGTGCTCAAATTCACATACAATCATGCTATCCCACCAATCTGCCATCTAGAAGACTAGGCACATTGTCCAGACTCAGAGTTAGGATCAGGAGATAAGGCTGGAAATACTGAAGTTCCCACATGCATATGCAAATTGGCTTTATTATGATCGTATCTCTACAGTTGGGGTTGATATGATCCTCAAGTATTTCAGTTTAGTATATCTGAGAAATTGAAGTTAGCCAAGTACCCGGTGTGTCTGCTCAACACTTATCATCTGGGCACACTGAGTCATCCTGGAGGTGCTACAGACCCAGGGGACTTCCTGGAATGCTCAGGGGCTTCAAGATGAGCCCAGAAAAACAAGTGGAAGACAGACAACACAATATGCACCTGTGAAAACAGTCTTGTAAAAGCAGCCGCCCATGCACTAGGTGGAAGAGGTAACAGATGGTCACGTCTGCCTAATTTCCCAATCCCTAAGGTTGTACTTCTCTGCTTTCCTTCCATCTCACCTCCTAGAACAGAAGCTTTGGCAGAGAGTGAGTCCCTTGGAATCAGTCAATATCCTTCAAAGTCATTCCAGAGCAGCACAGCAAGCAGGGCCAACCTTTATGTTATGCAAATCAGAAACTCTGAGTTATAAACATGGTCATGTCCAAAGTAAGTCTGTGACCTTGTAAGAATACCCCTTCATTTGAACACAATTATGTTCAATTATGATGATCAAGGCCCCTTTCAAAAGATTGAGAGGGGAAACTGGACTCAGTGGAGAATCACAAGATCATTAGGCAATGTGTAGCCTGCCAGCTGAGTCACTGGACCCCGAGGGCCATGAACACTAATTAGAGCTACCGGGCTACTACTCATGGTTGACCTCCATCTGTGTGTGGCATCACCCGTGGACCCATCAGTTCCCTCAATGAGAAGACGATCTGAACTTGGGATAAACGTTGACTAAAGCTGACCTTCCTAATTAGTGCTCACTGGAAGAGAACTCCAGGATCTTGCTTGTTTGTTAATGTTTTGCAATGCTTCGAAAAGTGTAAGACAGGGTGTTTTAAAACCACTTAAACTTGCCTTGTATCTACTTTTTAATAGCTTCCTCCAGGTACTTTCTGATTCACTAATTTAAACAGGCAGAATTTCAAGTATTATGCAGGTAAAATGTCCTAGAGATTTTACCGTATCATGGTTTCTGTATCATGATTATGCAAGATGAAAGGAATATTCTTAATTAACCAACCAAGCCCTGTATCAGTGCCCTCCATTAACTTTCGGGAAATCCCAATATCCTATGCAAATATTGTTGTAACGATAAACCAGGAAGTGACATACTTGGGAACTGATGGAGTAGGATACTGAATTTAATCTGTTAGACCTTTATGAGTGCTTTCTAAGCACCGCCGTGGGCTCTTCAGGAGCACTTTACATTGGTATGAGTATCACTCATATGATACCTATGAGTTACCCTCTAAAGTAACCCACCTAATGCAGAGATAGACGATCAGCTCCAGTATCTGCCGGGAGAGTGGTCAACTTCAACTTCAGAGCCCTCAGCTGTGCAAAGAGCTTGATTCTCTTAACTCAGTCTTCCCCGTGATCCTCTGAGATGGATGCTATTGCTGTTTCAAAGAAGAAACTGGGGCTCAGAGTGGTTGACACTGACAGGGGGACAGGCTAATTAACTTCTCTAATCTGCATAAGGCTCAGTGTACTTGCTTGACCCAATACAGCCTAAATTATCTTAATATAACCTTGTTATTAATCAATAAGCATTGTGGGAAAAAAGTGATGTAACTAAGCAAGAAAGCAAAATCTAGCTCAGTGGACCTGCTCTTGTAGGTGTGAGGGATTCAGACTTGCAAGTGGGTGGCATTCAGACTTGAAAGAGGATCAGTTTATCAGAGAATTCATGAGAAAAAGCCACCTGAGATA
This sequence comes from Ondatra zibethicus, assembly GCA_004026605.1. NCBI lineage: Eukaryota > Metazoa > Chordata > Mammalia > Rodentia > Cricetidae > Ondatra > Ondatra zibethicus. The sequence continues at coordinate 21,025 of PVIU01020315.1, forward strand.
TATCATGAGGTGTGTAAGTTAGTAGTCACTGTTGTGAGATTTGTAATACAAGGAATATGAAGAGTGGAGGGAGAAATTATAAAAATTATGCACAGAGAACCAATCACTCTGTTTTCTACACAGGCAGTCAGCACGTCCATCCTTGAATCACTCATAGGTCTCTCTCCCTGCATCATCAGCTCTTCCCTTCCTTTTTCCCAAACCTTTCATTTTTGTCTTTCTCCCTATTTCAAGTTCAATTAATGAAATGTGAAAAACCAAAAACCTTTGAGAGTTCAGTTGATGTCACATAGCATTTTGTTAAGAAACTACCCGAAAACATCTGTGTGTCTCTTCAAACTCCTGGAACATCAACTTAGGACAGAACAGCGGCCTTCTCCTGTTTTCATGAGATGCACACAGAGCCAAGAGAGCCCATGAAACTCATCCAGGAACAAGGATCAGGAGTGGGCTTTCTAGGTGTATGGAACACAAGGAAACAGGGGGAAAAGAAAATGCCCACCCCGGCCTGGAACACAACTTAATGGGAATCCATTGACAGAGAAATGTCTAACCACAACCTCATCACCAGACATCTCCCACCCACAGGAGGGGTTCAGTCAGTGGTGCTGTGCTGTCAAGACTTAACAACAAGCAGAAACGGGGGAAGTTGGAAATAAATAAATAGACAACTCTTGAAAATAAGATTGGACTAAAAACAGAATGAGAATAGGAGGAATTGGGAAGCCACTTGATGTTCTGTGAGAATCCAAGGTCTTCACTTCACCTGATTTCTAGGAAAAACACATTGTCACAAGTGAATACGGAAGAGGCCATTCACACATTCGTCATAGAAAATAGGGATGAGGAAGGACCCATATTGACCCCAACCTAGAGCAAAAGTTATTCACCTACATATGATATTACAAGGACCATGGATTTTCGAGATTGAGTAGTAGAGGCAGACTGAGGAGATTATGGAGGTTGCCATGTGAACAGGAAGAAAAGATTCAAGAAACAGCATACGAAATTTGAAAATAATAAGTCAGACTAAAAGAAACAAGGTAAGAGGGGACATTCAGAGACTGGTTTTGTTTATTTTTTTAATACCAGAGAGATCCAATCAGGTTTTGATATTGGTAAAGAACCAACATGAAAGGAGATGCTCAAGCTATAGAAGAAAGACTAATAGGTGACCCCCTAGGAAGTAAAATGAGGAGTGTGCTCACGTAGGAGAAATTGATGCCATATTGAAATTTTTTAAAAATTTAATTTAAAATGAAAATAAAAAGTTGAGGAGCTGGAGAGATGGCTCAGAGGTTAAGAGCACTGACTGCTCTTCCAGAGGTCCTGAGTTCAATTCCCAGCATCTGTAATGAGATCTGGTGCCCTCTTCTGGCATGCAAGCATATATGGAAGGAATGTTGTATACATAATAAATAAATAAATAAATAAATAAATAAATGAATGAATGAATGAATGAATGAATGAATGAATAAATAAATAATTTGAGAGGCAGGATAATTGAGATAATTTCCACCCAACATCTTCTATTTTCCCAGGTGGCTTAAGAATGGCAAAGGGAAGAAAATGTTTTTTGATGTTGTCATTAAAAAAAAAATACTCTGACAAGTGAAGGGGATATGACCCAGGATGGTGGAAGAGTTTTCACCCTCCGCTGAAGTTTGGGAATCACTGGATGGTAACCACAATCTAAGCATTGCACAATCCCCAACAACATTCAACAGGCTATGGTAGAACCAAGCAGGGCAAGGGAAGATTGGCCAAGGATTTCCGATAAGAAGGATTTTAAAAGTAAAGGGTGTTAGACTGACAAGATTGCTCATTCTTTCATTAATTCAACACACCAGAATGTACCTATTCAGGGTATGGTTGCTGTGTTCCTCACACATGCCAAACATTCTCAGAATAAGAGCTAGTGATGAGTCAAACAGACGGGGATCCAATTGCTACCACACAATAGAGGCAAGGAAAGCACTGTCAGCAACATTGCAAAGAGGAGCTGCTCTGTTTGGGGTGCAAGACCTCTCTGAAGAGACTGATGTGATTATCCCTATGATCAAGGCAAGGTAGGGAATGAGAAGAAACTCCAGAGGTCATTAGGGAAGGATTCTGAAAGTCCAGAAGGGGTCAGAAGAGTGAGAGTCCTGGTGAGTTTTAGAACACTGTAGCCAGAGCAGCATGGTGCTCACGTGGCTTCTGAGGTGAGCAGTTCCTGACCTCTTATGGGTTGAAAGGATAGTGCTGGACTTCCTGAGCTTTTCCTGTTCCTCTCAGAACTTCAACTGAGATTTGGAATAGAGTACCACTGTCCTAAGACCCCTGCATTTGAAGTCCAGAGAAGCTTGTAGCTATTGGCTATCTGACCCCATGAGACTTGTAGAGAGATATCCTTGTCCACAAAGGAATAGCAAAGCATAGATATTTTGACCTTCACGACCTTGACACCCACTGGCAATCCAAGAGGACCTGGACATTTGTGTCCCTTTTTACCTGCACTTGAAAGATCCATGTGTCCCTGCTCTGAAGAGAAAATTGAAGACACAGACAAAGGGACCATATACTCTGTATTCTAAACCAAAATGACACTCATGAGCTGACCTCTGTAAGGTAAAAAGGAGGCCTTTACATCAGAGACAAAGCTGCAGAAATGGCACTATGGGAATGAGTTTGTTCTAAGACCTGAGGGTAACTGCAGGTTATGAGAGGCCAGCTAAGAGGCAGCCCTAGGGGCCTTTAAGGGTCATGTTTTGGAAATGCAGGAATGCTCTTTCATGTCTCTTCTATACATTGAAACACCACAAAATCTTTCTTACAGCTTTAAGACAGAGTAATTGGAGACGAATGAATTAGGGGAGTTGTCCTTTCCTTCATCCATCATTCCAACTGTGCTCAGGTTGGCTCCATAGGCTAAAACTCCATCCTCTGATAACCCAGTGAAGTGAAGGTGACAGTAGGGACACAATGACTCTAGTGAAGGTGACTCTCTGCTCCTACAATGTGAGAGGTGTTGGGTCTGATCATGATTTGAAGTGGAAGGAAAGAATATTTTCAGATAAAGTGTTCAGGGCCTCTGAAGGGCAGCTAACATCTGCATAGGATAGTATTGGAGACAGGCCACATGCTTATCTGGAAGAAAACTTCTCAGACAAAGGCTATGGGCTGAGCTAGGGGATTCTGAAGTAGCTGGAGAAGGCCGAGTAAGGTGGACATGAAGGAGATGATGTCAGAGAGAAGTGCAAGGCCAACCCTAAAAGGAATTTCCCACAGTGATGAGGCTTTGATTTCAGTCTCGATGTGATTTCAGTAATGGCAAAGCATAGTGGATTAGTTGGTTTGTTTTGTTTTTCTTTGACAGAAAATCTGAGATAACCAATTTAAAAGTATATTTGGCTTTTAGTTTCAGAAGTCTGTAATGGGCTGGGTCCATGGCTTTGGATATGTGCCAAGGTATAGCGTCATGGTGATGACATGACGGAGGGCAAACCTGATCACCTTGTGGCAGCCAGGAACCAAATAGAAAGACAGGAAGAGCTTAATGGTCTCAAGGGTACATCCAGTGGCCATTAGATCCCCTACCCTCATCTCTCAGTACCAATACCATCATCCGATACCCTACCATCATCTCTCAGTATCCGATAGTGCAGCAACACATGAGCCTTTGGGAGACACTTTACAGCTAAACAATAGTTTTTAAGACATTCCTATGGTAATTATGTGGAAGGCTGAGTGCAGGAACAAGAAGAGAAGCAAAGTTTGTGAGACTGTCATGATGTTCTGTACTAGTTGATAACAGGAGATGCTTAGATTGAACATGTATTGGAGTGGTCTGTTGTGGAAAAAGAGAAACTGAAAGCCTAAAATGGAGGGGGGGGAATTAAATACTCCTGAAGAGAGACTGACTGTGAAGCTAATGACTTATCTGACAGAATTGGGGTAACCAGAGCATATTACTAAGGAGTAAAGACTATGAATGACCTTGATAATAAAAATCCCTAAAGCAAATGACAGGGAAGTCTCTGGTGACTCCCAAGACCTAGAAGGAAACCTCTGTGGTATAGCACAGACAATAAATCTTGGGATTAAAGGTGTGTGCCACCATTGCCTGACCTCTAGTGGCTTTAGCTTTATCTCTGGTCTTCAGGCAAGATTTATTTATCAAAATACAAATAATATACTACTACACTATGGATATGTTAGGAGTTTGTGAAGCCATTTGTAATCAAGGAGTGATGCTAAGGAGAACAGATGAGGACCTCAGGAGAGGACCAGTCATATCTGCTGAAGAAGGAAGCACACAGCCAAAGTAATTCTGGTTAAATCATAAGAAAAACACAGATCAGTTATAGGAAAAATAACTGGCTTAGAAACTTTCACAAAATTAAACTCAACAGTCTCTGATGGATTAGAGAGTATGGGCCTCTCCTGAAGAAGCCAGATGCTCATGGAAGCTCTACTCCAGGTGGACTGCCACCAGGATTGGTTGGTTCCCAGAAGCCACAGTAAGGACTGGAAATAACGTTCACTCCAGATGGATGGGAGGCCACTGTGGACAACATCCTTCACAGCTTGTTTCACTGTGGCTCCAAGGGAATAAGTGAAAAATGGCATCTTTGGTGTAAAAATAACTTTAGATGAAAGGACTCTGTGTTTTCCATTTCTCTTGACTTAATTCCTACCCAATTTTCAACCCACATAGATAAGGTTTCTGGCCCCTCCATCTTACCAAAGTTGTCCTTAACAAGTTCACCATTGGCCTCTGGATTGCGGGATCTGACTGTCAGGTCTCAGTTCTCATCTTTAGGGAGATCTCAGTCCACTGTCCAAATCTTCCTCCACTAGCAACCTCCTGCTTGTGAGTGTCCTTAGCAAAGTAATTGTCTGGTTGCGCTCCTCCACTCTACCCATCTGTTCAGTCTAAATTGTGTATGTGGGTAGCTTTTCAGTGTTTTGGGGTCCTAACTGCTGATTACAGGTCTTCTGCCCTTCTTATTGTGTGTTCTATCTCCCTGATACCTCCAAAAATTCATGCTCTCACCACTTAGTATAATCACACCATGTAAATAGAAACCCAGATATATTCAAAGAGATGTGACTAAAGTATGTAGGAGCATGCTTGAACTGGGTCATTGCTCCTGGAAGAGTAAGTGCAGATTTAGGGTATCAAATGAAGACCCTGGATGCAATATATAGAGACTTCCATTTAGACCTCTGGGAAAAACTATTAATTGGATGCTGTGGGATAATGCTCTTGTACCCTGTAAAGATTTGTCACTTGTATTGGTTTAATAAAATGCTGATTTGCCAGTAGTCAGTCAGGAAGTATAGGCGGGATGACCAGACTAGGAAAATTCTGGGAAGAGGAAAGGCAGAGATGCAGTCACCAGCCAGATGCAGAGGAAGCAAGATGAAAATACCTCACTGAGTAAAGTACCAAGCCACATGCCTAAACATAGATCAGAATTATGGGTTAATTTAAGTTGCAAAAGCTAGTTAATAATAAGCCTGAGTTAATAGGCCAACCGGTTTATATTAATAGAAGCCTCAGTGTGTTTTATTGGGACTGAACTGATGCAGGACCAGGCAGGACAGAAACTTCCATCTACAACTGGACTTGAAGTTGAATTGACACCAATATATTAAAAAGTAACTGCTATTGTAATATATCACAGTAATCATGATTCTACGAAGTAGTTGCTTGTTTGAACACATTAGAGAGCTCTCTAGTATGAATACACTAACTTTATGTGAACATCTCCTATATTCCATCATCCAGGTCTTTACTCAAAATAGCCATGTCTACATTTCACCCAGTATACTGGGCTTTGGTTCATCAAGTCAATCTATCCTTTGTACTTTTTTTCAAGTTTTTTTTTTTAGGATAAATGTGAATGTTTAAAGCACTATGATCCATCTCTATCCTCAAAGGTCCTGATGCAGGATTGCAAACATCCTACTACTCGTTGTTGGAAGTCTTTCCATCAGCATCAATTTGAAGAGACACAAAGAAACCATGTGGCTGTCAGTTATTTTATCAGTGGAACAAATTCAGAAGCATCACTTGCAAGAGATCAGCAGTCATTTCTGCACACAGTTACAAGGATCATGCTCTTTTTTTCTCTGATCTGCAACATATCCAACTCTCCTGTATACACAGAACAGTCATCTGCAGCGTATCTGTTAGCATCCCTGCTGCTCAGCTTCTTGATCTGCCCTAATGAATTACCTGCTCTGTTGATTTCTGCACTCTGCAATAACACAACCAATCACACCCAAGTCGTCTTCTTCCCAGATTCCGCCTATTTTGCATACTTTCTGCAGAGACAGTGAACTACAGATAGAGGAGCAGCTGTCACCTTGGAACCAGAAACACCGGGTCAAAGTTCTGGGTTTTAATTCATTCTATCATGAAGGACACTTCATTTCCCATGTACTTGTATCTGTATAAATAGCTCTATACCTATTTGCCACTCCCTAAGCGAGGCAGGTAGCTAGTGTATTACCATTAGGAAAGGCTTTGGAAACCCAAATACCTCACCCCTTTCAATTTAGGATGAGTCTTCTTAGATCAACCATCCAAATCTAGATAGAGCTCTCACAAGCATGCCCAGAGACTGGTCTCCTAGGTGATTCTAAACCATGTCAAGTTGGCAATCAGTATCAACTAGTATACTCTTCAATGAAAATAACAATCCACAGCATTCACAAGCAACTTCAATATTTTTAAAGTGTTATTATTAGCAGTAATAAAATAAGAATTTCACAAGATGGCTATGTGACAATAATAATTATTACCCACATAAAACAACTAAATTAGCTTCCTTTTTGTTTTTTGTGTGTGCGTGTGTATGTGTATGGTGTGTGTGTGCATGCAGGTGTGTATGTAATGTATATATGTCTATGGTGTGTGTGTGTGCAAGTGTGTGTATATAGTGAGTGTGTGCATGTGTGTATAATGTGTGTATGTGTATGGTGTGTGTGTGCATGCAGGTGTGTATGTAATGTATATATGTCTATGGTATGTGTGTGTGTGTGCAAGTGTGTGTGTATATAATGAGTGTGTGCATGTGTGTATAATGTGTGTATGTGTATGTGGTGTGTGTGCCCATGAGTGTGCCTGTGGAAGACCATTATCAGGTGTCTCCCTGTATCACCTTTCACCTTACTCTTTGAGATCTCTCACTGAACCTGAGACTACACAACTGGCTACGATTGTTGACCAGCAAGACCCTGGAGAGTGCTAGGACTACAGAAGTGGTGCACACTTCTGTACTTACTCAGGTCTTCATGTCTGTGAAGCACTTTAACAGACTGAGCCATCTCTTCAGTCCCTTATAGACACATTTTAAAGATCTGCTCAACACTTAGCATTCACGATGTACAGAGTCCAAGCCAACTTCTTTGAAAAGGAATACCTTCTCAAAATCTTGCATATTTATTATGCAGTGACCTTTAGTAAATTATTTAGATGAGCCATATGACTCAAAGCCATGTATACTCGCACAGCTTAGCTGTAAACAGAGGTTATATAGTGTATTCGAGTTATTTCTAGCATGAGTTACAGCCAACTCAAGACTCCAAACTTCTCGGTAATTAAAAGTTAAAAAAAATATCCCTTTGACTAAATAAAAAAGTGAAGCTCTTTGCAGTCCACTTCAAATCTTTTGCAAGCTTTCAGGAAGACAGAGCAAGGCAGGAGTCATTTGTTGCAGATTTTATCTGCATGGGCAAGATGAGGACCAGGCTGACCCAACGCTGATGGATAAGGAAGGACCAGTTTTATGCAGAAAGATATTGCATGTTCAAAGCCATATATACCCACAGACACAAATGTAAGCTCGTGCTTTGGTGGCAACTGGCGGATGTTTCTGGATGCTAAGTTCAACATCAAATGAATAGAAGAGCCAAACCCACTTTTTAGGGACAAAATGCTTCTCTCCCCCCCACTAAAATCAGACTTTTACTCATTTCAGGACCAAAAAAAATTATCATCATTCTTAGTAGCTTGCTTCTGTTTCCACTTGAATAGATGCCCTATAGACGGGAAGTCACACAGGGGCTTTATGCCCTATCAACTTGCCTACACCCAAAACCAGCTGCAGTGCTTATCTAATTAAACCCCAGCGACAAACTGTGAGCTGCAGCATCAATCATTCATATTGTATTTTGGATCACTTTAAATTCTGACTGGGGGTAGGCGGCTTCCTGCACACTGGTCTCAGAAGGAGATTTTTCAAATAATCTTTAGGCAGCACTGAAAAAAATAAAACAAGCTGCCTGCTGTTCGATGAGGGCTGTGCTACCCTGCTGAACACTGATTAGCTGTTAACTCTAATTGAGAGATGGATATTAACTTATTCTGAAAGTGCTAAGGACCCTTTTTATTGTGAAAATATGTAGCTTTTCTCACCTCAGAAATGTGTGTGTGGCTCCTTGCCCAAATTGTGTGCAGTTTCAAAAGGATGGGGGCTTCTGGGTCTCTGGCCTCCAATTTGCAGAGTCGTTATTCTGAATCATGTCTTTTCTCCAGGTAGACATCCACGGGTCAGGGGTTTGTGCACACATGCCCTACATCTGGAATGAGGGCATACTCTCAGAGTTCTCATGGCCCAGGGATGTTTATGTGAATCTCTGTCCCAGTCAGACACAAGCTGGTGTGCTTAGGTTTATGCTCATGAACCAAGAGGGGGAGTTTTCTCTATCGCCGTCTAATAGACTAGAGCCAGCTGAGCAAGCCAAATGGGGCAATTTAGACGAAGAGAGACTGGCCAAAACTAAATGAATATCTGCTTCCTTCTAGCCTTCTAGGAAAGACACCAAGCAGCTGTGCCAACGCACACTGTTACTCTTTGTTAGGAAAATGCTCTGCTCTACTCAAAATCAGGGGCATCAGTCAGCACCAGCTTCAGAAAGAGATGTGTACAAGAGAGGCTCCCTAATGAGGGACAATTGACTGCAGAATCACAGCGTGTGCCGAGCTCTGCAGAAGCACAGTTTAAAACTCTTAAGGAAATCGGACAAGTCTCCGAACCATGAGGTTCTTATTCTCAAAGCCAAGACAGATGGAGTCTGTGCCAAGGTCCTGCCTGGAACCCAGCCACAGCAGCTAAAGAGAGATGGAAGAGCCAGAGAGAATACAAATAAGGGGAAAGGCTTTGTGAGCCTTGGGAGCAGAAGGAAAAAACAGGAGTCGTAGAATGGCTTACTGCAGAGAAGAGAAACTGAAGGTCTAGAAACATTCTAAAAACCCACACGAAAGGACTAATCAGCAGCATCTAACAAGTCTAGGAAATAGTCCAAAGCAGATCAGAGCACGGCATCTTGGACTGCCAACCCACCTTAACTCAAATTATATTTCCCAGAATCTCTTTTCCTGTATAATTCTGAGAAACTGTATGACAATTTAGAAGGTGGAATCAAAAGGCAGCCACATCTGGGCTTTGATAACTGTTTCTACCAGTTCACCCTGCTGGGTAGCACTGACGTCAGTTTCTGCTGAATCTATTCCTTCAACCCTGAGATTGAGAAGCCAGAAGTGTTCAGCTCCTTAGCAAAAGGCGCCATCTTTCCAGGCATGCCCTCCCAACTTCCAAGTTGAAAGTTAAGAGACTGAGAGACATCAAAAGATATTTCAGTCTGTCTTTGTGGATTATAGCTGGTACCCCGGTTATCTCAGCTTTCCTCCAGTGCCCCATAGCTCTTAATCTCACAGTTCTTTGACCACACCAAGAAAGGGCAGAGGTTTGTCTTGGCATATAATGATTTAATTATAGTATCTGAGGTGACTTGTCATAGCTTACTATATATTAATAATACATACATGTGTATAAAATATGGTCATGCTTTGGTTAATAATAGATACATATTCTGATATATGTTTGGCTACTCAATTTCATCAGTGTGGAACTGTAGAATGTAGTTACATGAACTAAGACAGATTGACCACCCTTTGACCACCATCCTGTTCAAAGACTGTTCTTGACCAACTTGTATTATACAGCATGTAATTATATGCATGTGTATACAAACACACACACACATACATACACACTCTCACATGTACATATATCTGTGGTGGTGAGCTAACTTGTTCACTGGTAAACGAGGAGGAAAAGTCCCAATGTTCCTACTTTCAAACATAATACTGTTCCCTGATTCCCATCACTTCCTTTTCCTTGACCCATTCATTGATAATGATATGTCTAGCAGAGCGCTCCGCCATTCTTCCTCAGCTCCCCTGTTTTGTATATAAGGCAAAAACAAACTGTCAGATTTCATTAGAATGAACTCCCAGAGTCATCTGCAAAACTGAAGACCCTTGTGAGTGCTTCACAATCCCGCTGGGCCATCTCTATGTCATAGGAAAAGAACTATCTGGCCCTTTATCTGGGAAGATTCCAGCACCTGAAGAAAGTGGTATTGGTCCAGAGAACCTCGCTGAGAATGGAGCATGATTCTGACTTTAGCTCATCCCCTACCTTCAGTACCTTTGGATGTGTTAACACCCATAACCTTCCCTGCCTTATGTGGGAACTTGAGACGACAGTGTTTGCTCTGGCTGCCTCAGGGCATAGAACACGGAGTGAACCGATTTATGTGCAGGCTTTTCACAAATATGAAAAGGACTCGAGGGCCCAAAGCATTCCAATTACTAAAAATAAAAATGAAAAAAAGAAAAAGAAAAGAAAAATATTGAACTTAATTAAGCAAAAAATGGGAGCCCAGTCATCCCCAGTAGACCTGTGGTACCTATTTTCCTCCTCATTTTCCCCTTCTATAGGAGCCTAGATTTGAACTTCAACATGAATTACTATGGCCATGAGACCTCACTTCCTCTGGTCATTCTTTTCTCTAAAGGACTAAATTCTCTTCCCAATATCCCACAACTAATGAAAAAATTATCTTCTTCTATGAGAAAAAATTACCGTGAAACATGGTATCATACACTCCTTACCTTCATCTGCTGTTCCATTCTGGACACCATAACCTGATGTTAAATTTAACCCTCCTTCTCTCTTGTGATGTCAAAATTGATGAACTCTTCTGAAAGAGAGAGGAGACAGAGAAATGAGGGAAGGACACAAGGAAGAGAAAAACAGAAAGATATGACAAATCCTGTGAAATAAGAAGAAAGCTAATACCATTCATCTTGGTATTAAAATATGTTATGCTATTTGGCAGTGAGGGCTCTAATATCCTTGCAATGTAATCGACCTAGGAATTATAATAACAGTTTTCCTTCTGAGCTATTTTCTATAAATTAGGAATTTTGCCTCTGGCTTGTTTTTTCCATCTCTGATAATTGAAAGTCTGAAGTTAGCAAACAATTGCTTTCCAGCAAGCATTGCTCCTTTGTTCAATTGTTCATTCAACAAAAACATCTCCTGATTCATGTCTGTGTGCCAGGCACCGTGCACTCATTTTGCCAGGCATGCAGGGCAGAGCCAGACAGTCTGGTGTCTGAGGTTTTAAGGCCAAGAATCAAATGCTTATGTCTGGCATTTTCTAATTAAGAAAAACATTTTGTGCAATAATTTTGGGGTCTTGGGATATGGTGTAGGAGGGTCTTCTGTATTTGTGTTACTTTCATTGGTTAAATAAAGAAAACTGACTTGGCCTTTTGATAGGGCAGCCCTTAGGTGGGTGGAGTAGACAGAAAGGAATGCTGTGAGAGAGAAGTCAGTGTGGCAGACGCCATGTTTCTCCGGCCCAAGATGGACACTGGTTAGACTCATGCTGATAAGCCACGACCCCGTGGTGATACACAGATTATTAGAAATGGGTTAAACAAATATGTGAGAGTTAGCCAATAAGAGGCTAGAGCTAATGGGCCAGGCAGTATTTAAATGAATACAGTTTCTGTGTAATTATTTCAGGTACCAGGAGCCAGCACAAGGGGCCCTGCGCCAGGAACCAGGCGCCAGGAACACAGCCCGAGCGCCTCTTACTACAGGGATACAGTGTATTTAGTGATAAGCTGACTGAACTTAAAGAGAAGTTGTTGTGAAGTTCCCAGGGAGATCTTAAAGGATGTGGTTCCCAAGTCTAATTTTTTCCCTGTTGTGGAGTTGGGTACCAAACCTCATGCCTGACCCTCAGCAAGCAAATGATTCCTTCCACTTGCTATACATTTGAATTCCCAAGGTATTCTTTTCAGACAAAGGTCCCCAACTATCTCTTCTGCCTAAGAGATGCTCATTCAGTAGGGGCACTGGGAAGCAGTGATGGTTGTGGTTTTAAACTCCACTGGCAACTCTTACATATAAAAATAGAGGTGACCCACTCAGCATGAGCTGTATACATGCTGTGCAACATGTAAAAATTATCTAACAAGTAAATATTTTAAATGGGTGCTATACATTAAAAAGAATATTTGTCATACTACAGGAAATAAATTCCAAAAGCAATGTATACATATGTGTGAAACATGTATACACATGTATACAATATATGTATAACAACAAATGATTAAAAAAGAGACCATGAACTTGAAAAAAAGCAAGAAGAGGTATATGTGAGGGTTTGGAGAGATGAAAGGGAAAAGAAAAATGGTGTAATTGTATTCTGATTTCAAAATACAAAACAATTTTTTTGCTGTTTTGGTTTGGTTTTAGGTTTTGTCGCTGTTTTTCCTATTGTTGTTGGTTTTGAGACAAGGTTTCTCTGTGTATCCCTGGCTTTCTTAGAACTCATTCTGTAGGATTTTTTTCCATACATCGTTTTGTTTTATTTTTTCCATTCAAGAACATAATTAAAGAAATAAAATTTTTACCTTTCTTCCCCTTCTTCCGGTCCCCTCCCACTACCCCCCCACCCCTCCTCCCTCCCCCTTCTTCCTTGAAAGAGGGCATGGTGCCCTGCCCTGTTGGAAGTCCAAGGCCCACCCCCATCCCTCCCAGCCTAGGAAGGAGTGCATTCAAAAAGACTCGGTTCTCAAAAAAGATAATACATGCAGAAGAGATAGGTCCTGGTGTCATTGTTGATGGGTTCTCCATCTGCCAACTTTCGCCGCCACATTCAGAGAGTCTGGTTTGATCATATGCTCATTCAGTCCCAGGCCAGGTGGATTGGTGTGCTCCCATTAGTTAAGGCACACTGTCTCAGTAGGTGGACCAGCCCCTCACGGTCCTAACTTCCTAACTCATCTTCTCCCACCTTCTGCTCTTCACCTGCACCTTGGGGGCTCAATCCATTGCTCTGATGTGAATGTGGGTCTCTGTCTCTATCTCCAT
>PVIU01020316.1:0-34357 GCA_004026605.1 Ondatra zibethicus
ACCAATGGCCATGCATGATTGCTAAAGTATGGAAATTTTGCTCCTATTTTTTAGCCTTTTGCCTCTAAAATCACCAATACTCGAGCCAGGTCCAACTCCAATTTCAGCTTATATCACTCTCTGAATCTCCTTCATATTATCTTAAACTATTAAAATAGTAGTCTTGGTTGAGAGATGGCTCAGAGGTTAAGAGCATTGGCTGCTCTTCCAGAGGTCTGAAGTTCAATTCCCAGCAACCACATGGGGGCTCATAACCATCTACAATGAGATTTGTTCCCTCTTCTGGCATGCAGGTAATGCATTCAGAACACTGAAATACATAATAATTAAACCTTAGAAAATAAAATAGTAAGACTTATTAACACAACTGCATATAACCCTCCAGTCCTGTGTCAAAACCTCACAACACAGCCATCATCAACACAGACCCAGGTGGATACACTGTTTGCCACATGTTGTAGCTTTCAAGAGCCTTGTTAAGTTTTTCTAATTATGTTCTCTAGCCTTTTACATCAATATATATAAGTGGCCTAAAATAATTTGTATAAGGACATAACCTCCCCAAGTTCAATCTTCAACACTACCAAAAGATATAATAAAGACATCATCCCAGAATCAGGAATATAGCTCAGTGGTAGACCATGTGCCTTAACAAAAATTAAATAAAGGAAGAAAACCTCCCTCCAGACTAAGCACAGGCAATAAAAAAGAGACAGCCCCAACAGAGCTACTCTTGTTGGAAGTGTTGTGAAAAATAAAACAGCTACGGGCTAGCAAAATTGTTCAGCAGGTAAAGGTACCTGGTGCCAAGGCTGAAAACCTGAGTTTGGTCCCAGACTACACTGTGGAAGGAAAGAACCAACTCATACAAGAGAAATAACAATAATTTTAAAAAGAGTGGATGATTAATCAGATGGAGACGGTGTAATTTTAGATAACTCATGTTCCTCATGTTCTTTTTTTAAAAAACAATCTTTTCTCATTTTACATACCAATCCCAGTTCCTACTCCTTCCCCTCCTCCAGCTCCCCCACCTTTCCCCTCCCACACCCCATCCACTCCTCAGAGAGTGGTAGGGCTTCCCATGGGGAGTCAACAAAGTCTGGCACATCACTCTGAGGCAGGACCAAGACCCTCCACCCTATATCTAGGCTGAGCAAGGTGTCCCTCCAAAGAGAATGGGCTCCAAAAAGCCACTATGGTAAGTCCTGGTCCCTCTGCCAGTGGCCCCATAGACTGGTCATACAACTGTCACCCACGTTTAGAGGGCCTAGTGTGGTACTATACAGGTCTCCCTGCTGTCAGTCTAGAGTCAGTGAGCTCCCACTAGCTCAGGTCAGCTGTCTCTGTGGGCGTCCCCAGCATGGTCTTGACCCCTTTGCTCATATTACTGCTCCTCCCTCTCTTGGACTGGACTCTGGGAGCTCGGCCCAGTGCTTAGCTGTGGATCTCTGTATCTGCTTCCATCAGTTGCTGGACGAAGGTTCTATGATGACATTTAAGGTTGTCATCAGTATGACTACAGGGCAAGGCCAGTTCAGGCACCCTCTCTACTATTGCTTCGGGTCTTAGTTGGGGTCATCCTTGTGGATTCCTGGGAATTTTCCTAGTGCCAAGTTTCTTGCTAGCTCCGTAAGGCTTCTTCAATCCAGAAATTTCTTTCCTTGCTCTCCCTCTCTGTCCTTCCCCCATCTCAGCCATCCCCTTCCCTCATGCCCCACCCATCTTGTTCCTTTTAAAACTTTCATCCTTTTTTTCCTCCTTCTTCTTCTTTGGATTTTTGAAACAGATACTCTCTCTGTAGTCTGGCTGTCCTGGAACTGCCTATGTAGATTAGACTGGCCTTAAACTCACAGAGATCCACCTGCCTCTGCCTCCCAAGGCATGAGCCATCACACTAGGCTAAAAACTTGCCTTTTGCTGTAATGTTTACTGGCAAACAAAGAATGACATATATGTATTATCACATATGTATCAGCTCTATGAACAATGGGTACGTAAAAAAGGTAAAAACGAAAGAAAATACACAAACTTAAAAATAGCTATTACGTTCCAGGGCTGGGGAACTCCTTCCAAGTTCCTATTAAGTTTCTTCACATGGACGTATTGCATCTTCTTAAAAACATGTAACATGGAGGTGGTGGTGGAAACTGCAGACTTAGGATAAGCATGTTACATTCAGACAGACTGAGGAGACGGACAAGCAGAAGAGTGGGTGAGCTGCCCAGCACATCTGCAGCAGTGCCCACCCTGGGACCAGACAAGAAGGGCTGTGCTCACCTGCTCCTTGGTCATGTCCTCTGGTGCGAGCCCATCCACAATCAGGTTGCCCTTGGCTTTGCCTTTCTTCCCTTTCTTTTTGGGTGCCTGTGTTTTAGGAAGAGATGACTGAGTAAGTAAAGGCTACTCTCTCAAACGCCATCCCCCTTAACTGACTGTTTGCTTCCACGGGCATTATGGGAAGGTGCACCAGTCTAGAACCAAGGCCTCTGCTAGTAGTTCACACTGCTCACTGAAGCTCTCACCTGGAGGGCATCACTGTACTGACCTCCCCCACAGTCTCGCCCTGTGAACCATGTGTACATGGGCAAGGGGAGATCACTAACACATCTGGAGAAACACGGAGAAGAAATCCCCCTCTTCAGAAAAGAACACTTTCTCTTTCCAAAAGGGAAAGAAAGGATTCACTCCAAAACCACTCTCCTGGAAAAAGGGCAAGGATTTCTTTGGCATGGCTAAAAAAATTTTAATAAAAAATTCAGTGGGGAGAGGTGGTTAAGGGAAGGAATATGGGGAAAGAAAGCTAAAATTAAGGAGCTTTTGAGGGGTAGTATGGAAACTTAAACTTAAAAAAAAAACTTATCTGAGCTAAAAATGGAGGAACACACACCCCAGGCCACCTGTGGTATGTTGGCTATCATGCCTCATAACCACCACATGAACACACGCAAGAAACTTGTCAAGTATAGAGAATTAGCCTTTTAGCTAAGATTGAGTTCTTATCAGTATAAATATAGGAAAGAGTGACCTCATAGCAATGACCAAACCTGAGGCTCGTTTCTCCCAAATAAAAAACCACAGAGAACTCTAGTCAGGAGTGAGCAAACAGCACACTCGTGAGTGTCTGTAAATGTGTTTCCAGCAGAAACTGATCACATGGGTCCTGCTTTATTTTAGCAGGATGGTAAGGTCATAAAAGCTTTCAGGGAAAATTCAACAGCAGTTACTATTCACGATGTTTCCAGTCAGGAGCTCCCCCAGGGAGAAGTCACCCCGCCAGCTGATGACCCTCCTCCTGGCACACCTGCCAAGAGACTGCACTAAGGACAACACCTGTGTCCTAAAGGGAGGGGCCTCATTATATGAGGAAGGTCTAAGGAGCCTGAGGTCTCCGCAACCCAAGGTGATATGGGGATCACACTATGACACTCGGCCCTCTCTAACATCCTTTGGTAGAAAGGGACCTCTAAGCCACCATGGTATGCATCAGGTTCTCCACCTCAAAGACAGAGTTCTTAGGGTTTCTCCTGAACCGGACTCTGCTTCCTGTGGACCTTAACTACCCCAGAGCCCATATGAGGTGGAATCCTAGATCCCAAGGATTTGGCAGACTCAGCTTCCGACTTCTGGACACTTTGCACATCAGGCTCTCAGTCTGGCCAGTTCGACGACCATCCCCGAGAACCGAAGGGCCAAACCTTAGTTCAAGTGCACGCAGGCCCCGGCATCATGGCCTCCCCAGCTGGAACCTCACGGAAGCGCCCAGTTCTCGATTCTAGTCATCCAAAACTGCAGGCCGCTACGCCCGGGCCTCCCAGTCCCCGGGACCCAACCCTATCCGCATTTCGAAGCGAAAATCCCCCTGTTCTCTGTGCACTAGAGACCCAGAGCACCGGCCGGACTCACCATGCTGCCAGCAGTCCCGCACCGCCGCTACTCCGGGATAGACGATGGTCTGCGGAGGCTGCGCTGTCTCCTGGCAACCCCGACGAGATCTCGCGCTGGTTCCCAAACCCTCGCGAGACTCTCCTCAGAGCCACCGCCCACCCACCCCCAGGGGTGCGCGGGGTGCGTCCCTAACGACGCACCAGAAGAAGAGATAAACAGCTGCCGGGTGTTGCCTTCAGTTTATTGTTGGTCTCCTTTCCGCTAGAACTTGAGCTACAAAAGAGATGACTGTGGTTCATTCGGCTCTCCAGAGTCTACATGGCGGGCACTTCGGGAAGAATAGATAAAGGAGAAAATGTCTGATTAATCTGCCACCCAAGCTCAGTTCCCAAACTGGATTCAAATATGAGCTAAGAATCCGCTCTTGCAGTTCATCCACCTTGGCCCGCTTGTGAAAATTCCTTTCACATGCTGCCCTGATGAGACTGAAAACGCATAGTTGAGCTTCCAGAAACTCTGAAAGAAAAAGGCTGGGAGTGTTATCTTATGCCTGTAATCCCTGCACTGGGGAAGCTGAGAGGAAAACTGCCTGGGTTGGAAGCTAGCCTGGGCTACACAGTTTTAGTTTTAATCCAGCCAGAGCTACATACCAAGATCTTGGCTCAAATAGGGAGGTAGGCGGTAAGAAAAACAGGTGGCCTGGCAGGACTGGGGCTGCATGAAATTCAGTAGCAGAGAGCTTGCAAAACCATGCAGAGTGTCCTGGTTTCAGTCCCCAGAAACAGAAGGGGCAGCAAGTTATACTTCCCTGTCTGCTTTGTGGATGAAGATTCCACAACCATAACTGGATGTGTCCCATCCAACCAAGAGAGAAAGGCTTGCCCAGTAGTGGGGATCAGAGAGTCATAGCAGTGAGTTCCTCTTGTTTGCCTCCCTCCCCCACCCCACAGAGATTCTTAGGAAAAGAATGGCTATCTGGAAGAAGAGCACTGAATCCTTGTGAACCTCTAACAGTGACTTATTTACAGTAACCCTTAACAAAGCCAGCAGGACTGCCAGACTGATTTCCGACAGTGAACTCTGAGGTGAGCACAGAGGGGAGAGGACTTAGGAGTCTCCCAGTGGAGATTTGACGTGAGGCAGTGAAGTAACACAGTCAAGTAATTGCTTTGCACGTACCCACAGCACGACAGGTGCTTCACGTGGATTTGCAGTTTTGCATCGTTAGTCTACTGGGGAATCCTGAACTAAATAAATGTACTAGCAACTCCTTTCAGCTGGCCCATGGTAGTGCCCGCCTTTAGTCCCCAGACCTCCCAGTTCGAGGCCAGCCTGGACTGAACAGAGTGAGTTCCAGGACAGCCAGAGCTACAGGGAAACTGTCAAAAAACCAAAGCAAATAAACAAAAAAACAACAACACCTTTCAGCAAAAAGGGCAAGAATAGGAAAACTAGTTCAGATAGCATAGATAGGGTTTCTGTTTGCCAGAAATCAACAGAACAGCTCGACTTTTCAGTGTGGGATTGCAACGATGAACAGCTTGGGGAGCACAGCCTGGAGATTCCCTAGGATCCAACAAGACCCACCCAGATAAGGGCGGCGGCTCATGCAGAATTTAGGTCATGATATTCAGAAAAGAGCCTTTTCTTCACACCTACAGCTTAAGAACATTTCATTGTTTGTTTGTTTTGGTTTTTCTTTTTTCTATTCTTTTTTTTTTTTTTTTTTTTTGGTTTTTTGAGACAAGATTTCTCTGGCTTTGGAGCCTGTCCTGGAACTAGCTCTTGTATACCAGGTTGGCCTCGAACTTACAGAGATCCACCTGTCTCTGCCTCCCGAGTGCTGGGATTAAAGGCGTGCGCCACCACCACCCGGTTTGGTTTTTCTTTTTTGTTTTTTTTGTTTTGTTTTGTTTTTAGAGGCAGGGTTTCTCTGTGTAACAGCCCTAGCTGTCCTGGAGCTAGCTCTGTAGACCAGGCTGGCCTCGAACTCACAGAGATCCCGTCTGCCTCTGCCTCCCAAGTGCTGGGACTAAGCCACCAATGCTCAGCCAGAAAGTTTTAATCAACACCAAGCAGTGCAGTTCAGAAGGCCAGACACATGACCTCAGTTTCCTGCAAAATCCTAGAGCAAACGTTGATACCCACAAATCAACTAAGGTTTGACTCATCTCAAAACCACTTGGTTGACTAAGTAAGCTACCATAGCCGCTGAGTCAACACACTGAAGGCATAGATACTGGTTTGACAAAACTGGTCTTTATCTTAGAAGTAAATGAGCCGGGTGGTGGCGCACGCCTTTAATCCCAGCACTCGGGAGGCAGAGGCAGGCGGATCTCTGTGAGTTCGAGACCAGCCTGGTCTACAAGAGCTAGTTCTAGGACAGGCTCCAAAGCTACAGAGTAACCTTGTCTCTAAAAATCAAAAAAAAAGTAAATGTTGAAATATTAAAAAATGAAATGAATGATGAGATGTGTATAGAAATTTGCTTCAGAACAATTAAGTGTAGAGGAAGGTGGCTGAACACGGAGAAGGCCACTTATAACCTGGTTACTTGTTGGGTTGGGGTATATATGATGCCATTCTCCCTACTGTGTGTTTCGAGAAGGTCCTTCATGGAAATGCAAAAATTAAACAGATGCTGGGTCAAAAATCATACCACCTGTCAGTAACGAGCATGGAAATCTTTGACAAGAGGCTGTTCCCAGCTTTCATCCAAACGGAAAGTACCATTAAACAAAAATTGCTGTTAACAGATACTGACTGTGAGCTGGAGAGATGACTCAGCGGTCAAGAGCACTGACTGCTCTTCCAGAAGACCCTGGTTCAATTCCCAGTACCCATGTGGCAGCTCACAACTGTCTGCAACTCCAAGATATGACATCCTCGCACACAGACAAACATGCAGGCAAAACACCAGTGCTCGTAAAATAAAAATAAATCATATATAAACATATTGGCTGTGTAACAAGGAATCCTAGAGCACAGAGACAATACAGTACCTAACCAGTTTTGCTCATGAATCTGAAACTTGGCTATGACTTAGTGGGGCATCCTACCCCGCCCCCTTATCATTCTCTTCCTGAAAAACTCAAAAGTAGCATTTGGAACCACCTGAGCCTAGTCAGGCCAGCTGTTGGCCAGGCTCTCAAAGAGATTGCCAGTCAGAAAGTGCACAGGTGAAGTCTGGGTACGGGTTTTCTTACCACATGGTGACCTGGTTTTTACAGGAGCCTTCCAAGGAAGCTGAACTTTTCTTTTAATGACCTAGCCTTGGATGTCACATCGTATCACATCTACCACACTCCACTGGCCAATGCAGTCACAGGCTCTGACAACACTGAAATGTCTTGATGGGAGTGGTTTTGGAAGAATCACATCCAGTGCTTTGGGTTTGTTTGTTGAGGCAGGGTCCCCTGCAGCCGAGGCTGACCTCAAAGCTGCTGTGTAACAGAGGATGATCTTGAACTCCTGGTCCTCCTGCCTCCACCTGTAAAGTGTTGGGATTACAAGTGTGTAGCCCCATGATCGGCTCCATGACATTTTGGAAAACACGACATTGCTGCCCCAGCTGACTAGGAGTGGCCTAGGCCCAAATACTATTGTCAGTGATTACCCAGGTGATCAATGGTCTCTCCTGCTAACCCCATATCCTATCTCTGCCCCAGGCAGAGAATTAATGACCAAGAATGACCATTTACTCAGCTAGTAATGGGGAGGGGGGGCTTCAGAGGGTCTTAACCGGCAGGTAGGTGCTTCCTTGTTTTGTAAACTAAAGATAAACAGAACTATTGACTTTCTGGAATTGGCCTTCAGGGTCAAAGGCCACAGACTACCTAGTGTCCACTAGATCTGGGCAGGAATCCAGAGCTTTCACTCCGAATCCTACCAAATGAATGAAGCTGTTCAACCTCTGCCCTTCTAGCCATCCATTCTGCCCAAGGCAAGACCAAATTTATCCATCAGCTCACTCTCCTCTCGGGATAACTAACCCATCCTCCCTGATAGTTTGCTTTGTTTGTTTTATTGTTTTTGTTTCTTTTTTTTAAAATAAAATAGCAAAAGGATTTTAAGTTGGGCTTTCTGACTTCTATCCCTGAATATGCAACCTGGGGAAAGTTACTGTCTCTGAGGTCAGCATCTTCAGATCTCTGGGAGGAGTAAGGAGATACTGTGTGTTTGTTAGTATTGAGGGTTAGTATTGCTGTGATGAAACACTATGACCAAAACAACTTGGGGAAGAAAGGGTTTATTTGGCTTGTGCTTCCACAGAACTGTTCATCATCAAAGGAAGTCAGGGCAGGAGCCTGGAGGCAGCAGCTGATGCAGATGCCATGGAGAAACTTGGCTTGCTCCTCATGACTTGCACAGACTATTTTCTTACAGAACCCAGGACCACCAACCCAGGGATAGCACTACCCACAATGGGCTGGTCCCTCCCACATCAATAATTAAGAAAATGCCCTACAGCTGGCCATTGCGAAGGCATTTTCTTTTTCTTTTCTTTTCTTTTTTTTTTTTTAATTTTTCGAGACAGGGTTTTTCTCTGTGGCTTTGGAGCCTGTCCTGGAACTAGCTCTTGTAGACCAGGCTGGTCTCGAACTCACAGAGATCCGCCTGCCTCTGCCTCCCGAATGCTGGGATTAAAGGCCTGTGCCACCACCGCCCAGCGCGAAGGCATTTTCTTAATTAAGGTTCCCACCTCTCAGATGACTTCAGCTGTGTTGACATAAAACTATTCAGTACACTGTGCAATGCAAGCAGGCCGGGTGCAGGCAGGACTAGCGTTTAGAGATGGGACTCCAATTGTGGGCTCTCAGTATGTCCAAGGCCTTCTTAATCCAGGTCAGCAAGCCCCCCGGCCTTGAACTCTCAATATGGATTCATATAGCATTAATTAGATCCACAACTCCAGGTTTATAAGATGATGGGTCTGGTCTGCTTTGACCCTTCTTGTGCGACCTCCTATCCTAGCTCCGCCAGGCGCCTCACAAAAACCTATGAATGGATGGACCGAAGCCCGCGCAGCTTGTCAGTGCGCAGGAGTCCTGGACTGCGGTGGCAAGCTGTAGCCCTTGGTCTGCAAAGGGCTACGTCCCTGCTGGAGGGGTAGGGGTGTAGGGATGGGGGTTGTTGTTGGCCAGGTCGGCAGGGGGCGCCCGAGGAACAGGGCGGGGCCGCACCTGTGCGGCTGGCTGCTAGAGATGGGGAGGGGACCGGCGCCCGAAGCAGCTGCGCGCCCCGCCCCGCGGCCTCCTCCCCGCCGCCGCGGCCCCTTGGCTGCTGCCCCGATGCGCTGCTCCCGAAGCTCGGACCCAGTAGTCGCCAGAGCAGTTGATGCACCCGGGCCGGCTCGCATAGCCGCTGCCCACACCCCTGGCGGACCCCATTGGCCGCATGGAGTCTCCGGAGAGCGCTGGTCGGGGAGGTGAGTAGGATCCAGGTCCCCCGAATCCCAGCAACAAACCACAGCCCCTCCCTCTGCCTACTGGCCCGCTGCTCCCGGGGCCTGGACACCGGCGGGTGCCTCCTGAGCCCGCCCGTCCGACTCAGAGCTGGGGGGCGGAAGAGGGGGCCGGGCTAGCGCCTTGGAAATGTGTGGGGACCTGGCTCGGGAAGCAAAGACTGCGTCTCTTCCCCGGCTCTTCGAGCTCCAGGTTCAGAAAGCCTTGCTAACTGCCCTCCTAGGCGGTGGCGAGGGGTTTCACCCTGAGCCCCCTAGCCGAGGCTGGGAGTGGGGGAGGGGCGTGCCGGGACCGGAGTTCGGGGTCTGGAGAGGCGATCCTTGGAGACGATGCTACCCGCTTGTTCACGCGTAGGCTTTGTTCGCCCCAGCGGCGAAACCGGGAGGTATGACAAGAGGCGGAAGGGGGTCTGGGGCTCCGGGCTGAGCTGGGGTTTTGGTGAGGTCATGGCGCATGCACCCGAGCTCCTGGTGCTGCAGGGCAGCGGTGTCCGTGCTGCCCAGCTGCCACATATTTGGAAGGGAAGGTGTGAATGGTATGTTCCCTCCTCAGCCTCTCTCAGCAGTTAGGGACACAACAGAGGGTTAAGGTCCTACCCGAGTCTGCTCTCCTTGGAGTCTGCCCACAGGCAGCTGGCTAACAATAGGGGGGAACTCTTAAAATCACCACCCCCACCAGCTTTCCAGAAAGCTTTTCAGGGATCAATCGCTGTGCGAAGTTGGATGTAAGCTAAACAATCCTTCGCTTGCCTAGCCATGCCCAACACCTCTAGGATTTCCTGAAGGTCCCATCCCAAGGAGCCACCAGGTGCCTAAGGATTTGGCCAGCTTGTCATTTTGCTGACATCCCAGTCACATGATGACTTCTTGAAGCCCAAAGGGCTGCCCCCTGGGAGCTGTCCCCAAGTTGTCTCCTGGGCCTGCAGGCCGGCAGTAATGTTCTGTTTGAGAACCCCTATCCTCCTAAGCACCAGGCGTCATTCAGCCCGTGGGACTGGTTGTGCTTTTTTTTGTTTTGTTTTTATGGGAGATCAGATTTCTTTTTTTTTAATTTTTAAATTAAAATTAAATTTAAAAAATTTTAAAAGAAAACACTATCTTTTTTCATTTTACATACTAATCCCAGTTTCCACTCCCTCCCCTCCTTCCGTATTCCCCACAACACCACCCCCATCCACTCCTCAGAGAGGACAAGGCACATTGCTTTGGGAAGGTCCAAGGCCCTCCCCACTATATCCAGGCTGGGCAAGGTATCCATTCAAAGAGAACAGGATCCCAAAACGCCAGTACAAGCAGTAGGAACAAATCCTGGTGCCCCCGCAGTCTGCCCCAGCCATACAACTGTCACCCACATTCAGAGAGACTAGTTTGGACCTATGCTGGTTCTGTCCCTGTCTGGCTGGAGTTGGTGAACTCCCATTAGCTCAGATAAACTGTTTCAGTGGGTGTCCCCATCATGGTCTTGACCTCTCGCGATCGATCGAAAGTCCCAGGACCCTTGGTCTTCCCAGCACCAGCTCTGTGGGTACAGGAAGGTAGATGGTTTGGAGAGCAAGGGCTTGCTGCAGAGCTCAGGGCTGTTTGTGAGCTGTGCGATGTTGGCAATCTGCCTGTGCCCCCTGAGTCTCTGTTAGCATGGCTGTCAGTACAGACAGCCCCTTGTATAAGACAGATTTTTTTTCCTTCTCTGGAGAAAGGAAGTGCTTGCCCAAAAGCTTAAACGCAGATGGAATGAGTTGTTTCTGATGTCTAAATTACTGGCTGGGGGCAGTAATTTAGTTCACCTGATCCAGTGAACGTACATCAGTTACCTATTCTGTGCAGGTGCTGTGCCTGCTTGTAGGGAGGAGAAAACCAAGAGGACTTGTGCTCTTGGGGCCTTCAGCGGTGTTTTGTTTTCTGCATCCTGAGCTAGCAAGCTCTACTTGGTGGAACTTCGTAAGGCCTCATGTGGGTGACTGACTGTCATATCTGAGTGACCCTCTGTTTTGGAGCATGTGAAACACACACACACACACAAGCAGAGCCCACTGTGGTGGAGGTCTGTATACCACCTCCCAGGACCACAGCCAGGCTAGCTCATACAGACCTTATCAACCTACCTTCAGTATTTTGCATCAAATCTAGACTCATTTTCATCAGTAGCCATTGAAGAAACTACCTCCAAAAGGTAAAATTTTTATAAAGTATTGTTAAGTCAAGGTCTGACAATGTAGCACTGGCTATACTGGCCCTTGCTATGTAGACCAGGCTGGCCTCAAACTCATAGAGCTCTACCTGCCTCCACCCCACTGGGTTCTTGGATTAAAGGTGTGCACCATCATGCCAAGCCTAATATACAATTCTTATACCTAAATAATTGGTGTGTGTGGGGAGATCTCATTACACAGCCCTGGATGGCCTGGAGCTCAGAGACCTGCCTGCCCCTCGAGTCGCTGGAATTAAAGAAGTGTTTGAGCAGCTGCCCCACCAGGCCCAGCTACTAAATTTCTTTCTTAAAAGTGTGCAGACCACGGAGTTAAAGCGTGTGTGTGAAACTGCAGACCACAGAGTTAAAGCATGTGCGTGAAACTGTGCAGACCACGGAGTTAAAGCGTGTGCGTGAAACTGTAAAAGGTTCCCTCCTTGAGAAGCCCACCTGAGCCTTTGGGGACCAAGTCTCTGTCTCTTCCTCATCTCCAAGGGGTCCCCAGAGTCTGTAGAGAAGCACAGGCTATGGCCCTGTACTTGAGACTGAGAGTAGATGTGGGGTCTCAGCTTCCTTAAGATACTGAACTGATGGTATGGATTCAGGGAGTGAGATGCTGGGGAAATGGGGCTCAGGTAGCCCCTACCTTTGTGACCATTTCTCCCTCCTAGTGGTCATTTCGTTTACATTTATTCATTCATTTCATTAATTCATTTGTTCACTTGTTCAGTGGCATAAAGCATGGCCAGGCCTTTGGAGCACAGCAAGATCTGGGCCTAGTTTCCAAGCCAGAAATGTACTGGAAATAGGACAACAGCTTAGCCCTTAGGAAACCCGGTAGGCAGGAAACTCAGCACCCTAGCACCACCCACAGGTTAGGGCAGCAGCAGCAGCCCCCTGGTAGAGGTTGTATGGGACCAGAGCCAAGGATCGCTGTGGAGTCCTTCCCAGGGCATCAGATACCCACTTCCCTCTATTCCGCCCAGAGTGACTCCAGGAGATCTGAGCTATTGACTCCCGACAGTCTGCCAGTATTTGACCCTGCCCTGCCTCGTATGCTGGCTGCTTCCTAACTGGGAAGAAAAACAGATTTTGTGGGTAGAGAATCTGTTTCTTCCTCCTACAACACCTTGCAGAGAAGGTGCAGACTGACCTGGATGATTCTCAGCACAGCCATTCATTGTGGGGGCTTGGGGTCATCCATTCAGACAGACAGAGATGAGGGTCAGTCGTTCATTCACTCACACACACACACACACACACACACACACACACACACACACATCAGGGTCATAGGCTTCCTCTGTCCTGGCATATTTTGACTTCTGGCTTCAAACTCAAGATCTCCCTGCTGCCACCTCCCAACTGCTGGGGTTGTAAGTGTAGCCACTACAGCAGCCTTGAACACTGGTCGGTTTACTTGTTTGTAGTCATTCTCTCTGAGCCCTGCCTCCACCTCCCAAGTGCAGGGTCTATAGGCATGTACCACAAGAATGTTCCTGATGGTGACGATTCCATCTTCCTCATTCTCCTCCCAGGGATTTGGCTTAGAACAAAGCACCAGGATTTTTCAGAATAAAGACAGGACCAAGGCCAAAGCAAGATGATGATATAAAGACTTTACAGATAACACTTGACTAGTGTGCATGACGTTCTTGGTTTGATCCCCAGGACCCCACACCAAGAGGTACTGCATCTCCTTGAGTCTCATGGACAAAATATGAAACGATGTAGTAAGGTCACTGTTCTCTTGTCCCAGGGGCTGAAGACTCATGGGATCCTAGGATCTCTAGTGAGGGGTAAAAGACAGGGGTCATACTTGCTATTTAGCTAAGGTCCTAGATGGGGTCCCCATCTCAGCACAATGCCCCAGAAAATAGAGGAAAGTGGGAAAAACATTACAGCACACGCCAATAGAACCTATAGTTCAGAGGTCCATAGTCCAAACACAACTGTGGCCTTCTACCATCCCCCTGCTCTGGCGCCCCTGGCCTCATCTGAGAGCCACACTCCCCCTAGGTCCTCTGCATCCACTAGGAAAAGACTGAAGTATTCACGGATGCTCCAGTGCCACATCTGCTGCGAGCGCATTTCATCAGGAAAGGCAGCCTGACCTGCAGCTGTCGGCAGTGGGAGCCTGGGCTGTGGCCGCCTCAGTTCAAGTCTTGCTCACAGCAGCAGCTGCTTTTTCTCAGTGTGTTCGGTGTTCATCACCCAGGGCTGCCAAAAATAATCCATGGGACACTTGTGCATCCCAGCATAGACCCACAGATCAAACAAGGCCCTTCATCCACACCAGGTACACAGAGAGCCTTCAGGTGGGGGTCAGACACACCATGAAGGATCTAGAAAGCAGAGAGGGAAGAGCCCTAGAGAACAGGGCAGGGAGGTAAGGAAGGTAGGCATCCTCTTCTCTGGGAAGATGGGAACTCGGGGAACAGGCACAAGGGGACACACCTGACTAGCTATTGGGATCTCTGGCAGGGTGTGAGGAACAGGAAGAGGGCTGCTGAGGGGGATGGAACAGGAGAGGAGATGAAGGGTATCTGCTAAGGGCTCTGAGCTGCCCCATGGGAGAAACTGCCAGGATGGGATATGGCGATACAGGAGAGTTCAGGCCACTGGAAAGGAAAGCAAGAGGACCAGTGTGGGGCTGAGAAGCAGTCTCCATCCCAGCAGATGCCCAAAGGTCTCTTGTTCTCCAAGAGAAAACTGTTAGATAAGAAAGACAGCCATGCAGTGGTGGCGCACGCCTTTAATCCCAGCACTCGGGAGGCAGAGGCAGATGTATCTCTGTGAGTTCGAGGCCAGCCTAGACTAGTCTACAAGAGTGAGTTCTAGGACAGGCTCCAAAGCTACAGAGAAACCCTGTCTCAAAAAGAAAAAAAAAAAAAAAGACAGCCAATTCATTTTTTGAAAAGAATATTCACCAAACTGCAATGGGGCTGATGGTGAAGGATGATGGGATAGCAAGGGATACCACTTCCTACTTCACTTCCTTTTCCATTGAATCCAAAGATTACATAAGGTTTTTATAAGGAAGTCAGTTCCCAACAGAAAGACAGGAACTCACAGGTGACCCTTCATTGAACCTTAGGCCAGCCAATACCTAGATGGACTGCAGTACAGGGACAATAGAGCCTTACACTGGCAAACCTGATGTGGAATTCCCATACTAAGAGCTCCTTGGAGCTGCACTACTGAGTAGTCTGTCTGTCTGTCCACTCTCAGATATCCTTTGCCTAGTCACCCCGTGAGGACAGGGCCCGAGAGGGAGCAGCAGCATCTCTGCATCCCTGTCTAAGGCCATGAACCAGTCTGGGAGCCCCTGACCACAGCAGAATGTCAGAGGACCTGACGTCCCAGCTCCTCATAGTCTTCCCCAATGGCCTCAGATCCCAGTCCTGGAGGGATGTGGGGGTTCCCCCGAGTGTGGAGGTGATACTATGTCTTGGTTGCAGAGATTGTTAAAGAAGTCAAGGTACCACAGGCTGCTCTGAGTGTTCCAGCTCATGAGACGGGGGACACTTGCCATACACCTGTGACAGAGGGAGAAGAGGTTGGCATCCCAATACCAGCCCCGGGGTTCCTGCAGGTCACGGAGAGGAGGCGTAAGTATCACTGGCCATCCCAGCAGCATAGAAGAACCCCAATCATTGGGGACAAAAAAGCCTGAGTGTGAAAGGCCGCAGCTCTGCCCAGGGACGGGCAACTGTGCATGCAGTTGTCCCAACTGCAAAATGGAGAACCTGAGGAAGCTCTACAGTCTGGAGTGTGCAGAGCTATTGGACCTGTAGGTTTGCCTGGGTCTTGTCTAGTACTGACTTTCCAGAAAGTACCAGTTCAGGGAATGGCCCAATGGATAAACTGACTGTTGTGCAATAGAACCTGAGTCCAGATCCCCAGAACTCCTGTAAAAACAAAACAAAAATAAATAGGGGGGGTTGGAGAGATGGCTCAGAGGCTGCTCTTCCAGAGATAGTGAGTTCAATTCCCAGCAACCACGTGGTGGCTCATAACCATCTATAGTGCCCTCTTCTCGCA
This sequence comes from Ondatra zibethicus, assembly GCA_004026605.1. Taxonomy (NCBI): domain Eukaryota; kingdom Metazoa; phylum Chordata; class Mammalia; order Rodentia; family Cricetidae; genus Ondatra; species Ondatra zibethicus. The sequence continues at coordinate 15,585 of PVIU01020316.1, forward strand.
TGCACACGTACATGCAGGTAGAACTCTGTGTACATAATAAAATCTTTAAAAAAAAAAAAGTCGTGGTAGTACATGCTTATAATCCCTGAACTGGGGAGGCAGGAACAAAGAGAATCTTCGCAACCTCCTGGCCAGTCAGTATAGCCAAATTGGTTAGATGAAAATCCCCATCTCAAAAAATTAAGACAGCGAACAACTGAGTCAGACAGCCATCAGCTTAGGCCTGCATGCATGTCACACATGTATGAAAACATACACATCAACCCAAAGTGCCAGATCACCCATGTGGGAGGAAACCGCTGAGGTGTAGTAGCCTCAAGTGGGACTGAGATGTAACTGTGTCTCCTGCAACCCCTAGAGCCTCTGAGCAGCGTCTCCTCTCTGGAGGTCCACTTTGATCTCCTGGACCTCACTGAGCTGACCGACATGTCTGACCAGGAGCTGGCCGAGGTCTTTGTGGACTCTGACGACGAAAACCTTGCCACTGAATCCCCAGCAGGTGAGGCTGCACACTGGCTTGAGGGAAAGGAAACATACAGGAGGTGGTCTGGGGAGGTCCTGAGGCCCCCGTGCCCCTTAGATCCCTAAATTTTTCCACCTAATTGTGTGTTTAGTCCTCATATTTCATCCCTTATTTATATTTTGCACTACTATTTTCCACATGTGAAGGAATTTCCCTCCTATCCTATCTACTTCTTCAAGTGAACAACAGGAAGCCAAAGCTATTATTCCTTGCAAATATAATGTAGCACAAATTCTAATTGGTATTAATAATAAAAAACTTGGAGTCAGCTATCGAGGGCTGAAAGCTGAAGGATCAGAGAAGCAGAGCGGCAGCCACTAGAGTTCTTACCTCTACCAGTGCTCAGACCAAAGGGGCGACCCTGTCCTCAGACTGCCCTACTTCTCAGACTGCATTGAGCGCCTGTGTCTCTTCCTGCCTTATATTCCTCTCTCCACTCAGCCATATTACTCCTGTCTCCACCTCCCGAGTGCTGGGATTAAAGGTGTGGGATCCCAACTATTGGGATCACCTTTGTGTGAGCTCTGTTTCTCTTTTAGACTGGATCAGTTTTGTATAGCCCAAGGTGGCCTTGAGCTAACAGAGACCTGTCTGTCCCTCAAGTCCTGGGATGAAAGGTGTGAGCCACCACTGCCTGGCCTCTAGTGGCTTAGCTCTGTACTCTGATCTTCAGGCAAGCTTTATTTGTTAAAACACAAACAAAATATCACTACAATATAACTTTTAATCCATGTAGATTTTAAATTAAGCTAAGCACAAAGAGAAGGGGACATTCACCAACCTGGGCCCCTCCTCAGATCACCTGACTGGCTAAAACCTCTGGAGAGGAAGGGGTGTTGTCATCTGGAGCCGGGTATGTGAGTAAGACTGTGTCCTCACCATGTCCCATCCTCTCCTGAACCCCATGCCAGCAATGTTCCAGTCCCTATGGTCAGAACACAGGGCTTGCCATAAATCCTTACTGGGGACAAAGCTTTCAATCAGTCTCCAATTAAAACAAACAAACAAACAAAAAAACCAAAAAAAACAAGTGTTTTTGTTTTATTGTTTTGTTTTTTTTTTAATTTTTCTAGATAGGGTTTCTCTGTGTAGCCCTGGCTGTGCTAGAATTTACTATGTAGACCAGGTTGGCCTCAAACTCGGATCTGCCTGCTTCTGCCTCCTGGGTATTGAAAATAAAGTCCTGATTTTTTTTAAAGACATGGTCTCACTGGGTGGTGGTGGCACACATCTTTAATCCCAGTACTCAGGAGGCCAAGGCAGGCAGATCTGAGTTCAGAGTCACCTGGTCTACAGCAAGAACTACACAGTGAAACCCTGTCTAGAAAAAACAAAACAAAGCCGGGCGGTGGCGCACATCTTTAATCCCAGCACATGGAAGGCAGAGGCAGGTGGATCTCTGAGTTTGAGGTCAGCCTGCTCTACAAGAGCTAGTTCCAGGAAAGGCTCCAAAGCTACAGAGAAACCCTGTCTCGAGACAAAAAAAAAAAAAAAATAAGAAGAAGAAGAAAAAGAGAAAAGAAAAACAAAAGACATAGTTGGTCTCACTATATAGCCCCTGGTTGACCTCTCTTTGTAGACCAAGGTAGCCTCAAACTCTGAAGAACCAACTGCCTCTATCTCCCAAGTACTGGAATTAAAGTCACCACCACACCTGGCATTTCAACATTTTAAAAAAAGGTACCAACGTGACCTTCAGCTGTCCACTTTGTGCTGTGGGGCAGGAAAAGCAAAGGCGCTGAGCCCCACCCACCACCAGCTTCAGCTTCTCCCACCCCAAGTCAAAACATGTAAACCTAACCTGGACGAGACCTAGACTGTACACCAAGGCCTCATGAAAGGCACTTACCGTCCTTTCCTCTTTTCTTTTGAGACAAGGTCTCTCCATGTAGCCTGTTGCCCTGAAACTCGGAGATCCACCTCTTTTTGTCCCCCCAAGTGCTGGGAAGTCACCATCCTTATTGAAGGGACTCCAGCCCCGGTGAGGCTCTGCAGGTCAGCTGCTCACAATGCTTCCTGAGGGAGCTGGTGGTGTGGTGCACACACATGAGAAGCTGTGGGCTCTGAGATAGGACAGCTACATGAAGGAGGACCCTGACTCCACCTCATGGGTGTCCTTGTCCCATCTCTCCTGCAGAATGGGGCTCTGCCTGATCCTGGTGGCATCCCTTCTTAGCACTACCTTCCCTTCGAGTCTGCATGTGTGGGCTGAGCCAGGAATGCCTCAGGACAGCTGTGGCTAGACATGCAGAGTGGGGAGCTCAAGTCCAGCCCAACTGGGCCCCTAGCCCCATGTGGCCTGCACCCTGGAGAGGAGCTGAAGTCTCACAATGGGGCACAGACTATCAGGTTTGCAGGGCCCCAAGCCATACTAAGCCACTTAGGAAGTCAAGGCTTGGGCAGTGTCATATCAGGTTCACATAGGGGACAGGGTAGATAATCTCAAGACTTAACTTGAGCCAGGCAGAGTGGTGCACGGCTTCAATCCTAACACTGGGGAGGTAGAGGCAAGTGGATCTCTGAGTTTGAGGCCAGCCTAGTCTATGTAGTAAATATTAGTCCAGCCAAAGTTATATGGTGAGAAAAAAAAATTAAAAACAAAACAAAACAAAAAACCTTAGCATTGACTTTAGTGACTCCTAGGGACATCAGAAAAGCCCTTGCCCAATATATAAAATCTTCAGTACAGTGGCAGACACCAAGAAAGCCTATGTATACCCAGAAGCAGTAACAACAAGACTGGCAGAGCCACAGTGTGGAGCCTCAGCCCCTGCCCACCCCTGACCCATTTTCCTGAATTCCAGACTTTTTCTATGTTCTTACTAGGTCTGCACCCACTATCTCGAGCTGGCTGCCTACGCTCCCCCTCCTGGACAAAAACAAGGGCGGAGCAGAACCGTGAGAAACAGCCCCCCAGTGACCCAGAACGACAAGGTACAGCTGTGGACACATTCCTCACCGTGGAGGGGCCCAAGGAAGATTAGCAAACTCCATCTCTTCCAGAGTTGCTGAAGGGCTGGGCCAGACCACCATGATGGCAAATCAGGACAGTACTGACACAAGAGACATATTCTGTCAACTCCAAGACTCCAGCCATCTCTCAACAACAGGTCAAAGTCTGGGTGCCAGGCACAGGCCTCTGGGCACCCCAGCACAAGCACAGCCCAGTGGCCTTAGGTCCAGCTGGTTCCTGGACCCTGAATCAGGGATGACACTGTATGGAATCTCTGCCTTGGGATGAGAGAAGGAATGGAGTGGACAATGGTGGCCTTGGTCTAAAGACTTGTCTCTAGGACAAGATGTTTTGTCTATTGTGAGATTCCAAGTAGGTTCAAGGTACGGGGATCCAAGCCCATGAGAGTTGCCCAGGAACCTGTAGGGGTGGATATCCAACCTCGGTGAGCTCATAAGCCCAAAGTAGATTTGGTGGTCAGTCATGGGCTGGCTCTACTGTCCAGCCAAGTGGCAGGGACAGGTTACTTCCCTAAGACTTGCACCCTTCCTCTGCCCTGGGCAGGTGCCACTGTTTGCACTCTCACCCCAGGCTTGCTTCTCTGTCTGTGGGTGTGACGGCTCAAAGGCTGAGGAATCACCCCATGTCTTCTTCCTTCAGACCACCAACCCTGAGTGACAACTCCCAGATTGCTCGGAAGGACAGAGTACCGTCTCCCCATTTCTGTGTCTGTCATAAGGGCATATCCTCTGCCTATCCTCCACATCCCATTGCCTAGCTCAACTACCCACATAGCCTGTCAAATGCTCAGCTGGGAGGCTCTGACACTGTGGATCTGTCTCGGGAGCAGTTTGGGGAGGCAGGGCCAATCCAGCCACCCACTCTGCTGAGATGCTAGACCCTCAGTTCAGAGGCTCTCAACACTACTTTCATGTGCTCAAAGACAACACAGACTGCTGCTCTGACCACGAATCAAAGACTAGTTTTAAAATAAAGGTTTACTTGCATTTTGTCCCTAGGCCAACCTGCCCTGCTGCTCACTGTCTTTTGAGAAAGACAAGGCTTTTGATCTTCATTTGCAGTGAACGCTCCTGGGGGGGGGGGGATGCCATGGGCTGCTTCTCGGGGACTGGTAGCAGCCTCGAGGACGCTCCCACTTCAGAGCCGCTCTGCCTCTGCACTGTTGACCCATAAATGTGGGTTATTTCTGCCTGTCTCCTGAAATGAAAACCAACCCCGGTTTCCAAAGGACAAAACCCAGCAGCTGCCTTTTAATCTCAAGGTATCTGTGAACCCTTGGCTCCACTCCAACCTGCCAGGGTCTTACCCACACCATCCACTCTTCCTACTGCAGCTCCCATGGGGCACATTTACAGAGTGGGATTAAAGTATCACCATCTCTGGACCGGTGGTCCTTCCAGCTGATATCAAAGTGTCACCGGGAGCTCTGCTGTGCTGTTCTAGGCTGTCCTTATTTGAGCTGCATTTTAGGGGCAAGTGCCCTGGATTTCTAGTCCCCAAGTAATACAACAAAAGGAACCACTAAGAAATAAAATCCTGCCAACTCTTCCAGCCAACAAAGGTGTCCTGAGCTGAAGGAGCACTCTGTTCAGAAGTCACAGGGAAGCCCAAACCTTGCTGCTTAAATTAACAAGTGAAACGAGGTGATTATGAAGCCAGCCAGGAGAGACCTTTCTGCAGGCTCAGGTGACCATGGCTTTCCACACAGTCAGGTCTACTGTGCATTTTCTGGGAATGGAGTGATTTCTGACACATTCTAAACATCCATGTCCCTTTTCCCTTTCCTCAGAGGGAAGCAGGCAGGGAGACGCCCTGCCAACCTTAGTTGCTCTTAGTTCTGAGCAGAGAAGAAAGGCCGGCTCACACTCTTGCTGGCCTTTGCTAGCACACGCTCAGGTGTCCGTGGCAGGTGGAGCAGCACCAATGTGTTACTTGTTCTGCTGTCTGGAAGTGGAGTGCTGTGACACACACACCATATGTCACATAGAACAGACAGGGAAATGGACTCCATTGATAAGGTACCAGCAAAGCAAGAGGAAGTTATAGCTCTTTAACCAGCAACTTGTGAGAGTACAGGGAGACACCTGGATCAAAAAAGGTGAAGGTGTGGGGTGGCGAACCATGGGAACACTGACGGAATGGGATGAGAGGCGCGGCCCAAGTGCGGTTAGATTGTTGACCACCTCCGCATCTGTGATGCACAGGAGCCCTGCTCCCAGATCTTCAAAGGGCAGTAGATGACCGTGGTCTACTGAGCGGTGATTAGGGTCAGTGGTGGTTCCAGTCTTCCAGAGGCATACACTGCCTATCCTCCACAGCCTCGCTCCACCATCCCCATAGCCTGTTGCAGGCTCTGACACTGTAGATCTCCTACAGGAACAGTCCAGGGGAGACAGGGCCAACCCAGCCACCCACCCCTCTACTGGTCAGTGACTCTGGGAAAGAGTCCCACAGATATGCCGAAGTAGCAACCTCAAACAACCCTGTGACAATGCTGGCCCTAGAATCTCTGTCAGTCTACAATGTCACAGGCCTTCTGGGGCCAAAGAATCACCCCACCTCATCAGAGGGAACCCAGTACAAGACTCCCAGGACCCTAAGTAGCTCAGTGACTGAGACCATGATACAGACTGAGCCTGAAGATTTTAAAAATTCAATCATGTGGGGCTGGGGAGATAGCTCAGCAGTTAAGAGCATCAGCTGCTGCTCTGCCAGAACCTGGGTTCATTCCCAGCACCCACATGGTGGTTCACCTATGCTTCAGCTCCAGAGGATCCGATTGGTATTGCTTGCACGTGGTACACATACAGACATGCAGCCAAAACTCCCATACACATAAAATTAAATATGAAAAAAATTTTATTTTTAAAATTCAGTAATGTATATTTTACAAACAGCAAAAGTTGGAAGTATCTGTCCCCTGATAAAATTTCTGTTTCTGAGGCTCTGTGAGGCAAACACAATTTAGAAATGTACTATACTATGTACATTCAGTGTCTGGTCTTTATCCAGGCCCCAAAGAAAAGTTAAGGACATAACGGTTTAAGAGGCAGAGAGCAGGTCTCCGCCTTCCTGACGAGTCATCCAGGAAGCCACCAACATCAGTTAAAGAGCTGGAGAGAGGTTGAGCTGCTGAAGTGCTTGCTGCACAAGCATGAAAACTCAAGCAGTTAGCTGCACGTCATCCACATAAAAGCCAGGCAGAAAGGTACACCTGTAATCCCAGCACTGGGAAGGCAGAGACGGGAGGATCCTTCGAGCTTGCTGGCCTGCAAATCTAGCCAGATTCAGTAAGAGACCCCATCTCAAAAAACAGGGTACACTGCTGGCAAGATGGCTCAGTGGGTAAAGGCACGTTCTGCCAAGCCTGATGATTGTTAGAACCCACACAGAAGGACAGAATTGACTCTCAAGTTGTTCCTGACCTACACATGTTCCATGGAGCATATGTGTTTGTGGATATGCATGTGCAGATACAATCACAACTAAATAAGTGGAAAAAAAATCAAGATAGAAAGCAATTGAGGGCTGGGTGGTGGTGGTGCACGTCTTTAATCCCAGCACTTGGGAGGCAGAGGCAGGGGGATCTCTGTGAGTTCAAGGCCAGCCTGGTCTACAGAGGGAGTTCCAGGACAAGCTCCAAAGCTATAGAGAAACCCTGTCTCAAAAACCAAAAAGAAAAAAAGCAATTGAGGAAGACATACTAAGTCAACCCCTGGTCTCCACATAATCATATGGACACATGTTATCATATGCACACATGAACACCTGTGGGCAGACATACATAAGTCAAGGGAGTAAATGGATCCCTCCCCAGGCCATGAGCAGACTTGAAGAGTTGGTTTGATGCAGCTGACGGTACAGCCCTGAGATCTGTGATTCCAGGGAGTCCTGGAGGAAATCCACAAGCACACTCTCATGGGACCCTAGGACCCAAGCATTAAGGTCTGGAGTTCAGGCCTCACCATACCCCAGGATCAACAAGAAAAAGATGCCTCTTTTAGACCAAGGAGGCTTGGAGCTCACGAAGCCCTAACTTTACTCAAGAGCTGTCCTACAACAAGATGGTTGATAAACGGGCACCAGAGCCAGAGGGCTCAGCCCAAAACAACCCTTTTAGAGATTCAGAAAAGACCAGGGAAAGGACTGCTGTACACGGAATGAAACTGGACACTCCATCAGTGAAGCAGACATTCCCAATGCTAGATGCCAGGTCTGAATGACAAAATTTCTGATGCTGCCACCGAGGCCAAGGACGACCACACTCCCTCTCCTTAGCCAGAGATCTGCAGCTGAGCTGCCTTTCTTTCCTGAGCACTGGTCAGCCTAAGAACCTTAAGAGCCTTCCCTTGATGACTGGCTTACATTTTCATTAATTCTTCGCCAGACTTTATCTGTGTTGGATCAAGGCTTAGCCTCTGAGCAATTAATTACCTCAGAGGCAAGCTATAAGGCAGCACACTCGGAAACTGAATCAGCTCTGTGTCTACTGGAAGCGTGATGTAGCTCCTAATGCCCTATACATGGAATCCCCAAAAGACAACACTCGTGGCTTCATAGAAGCCAGCGTCAAACTCCCTTTCTACCTGAACTGACAGACCTCTAGGTCCAGGGCCCATAGCCTCAGGCCACACCTTTGATCCCTTAGCTATTACCTTGGATGGAGGCTGCCAAGTCCTAGCTCTCTCTTCTGTGGAGTCTAAATGGCCTTCTTTAAAACATCTGTTTGCAGTTATCACCTATTTTAATTTGTTTTCAGTTACTCTGACAGCTGTTCTGTAAAGGTCAAATAGCCACTGCTACGCAGGGCTCTCCTGTAAGCACCGCTCAGTGCCTCCTTCCTCCCGTCCCTGATTCCAGTCTTTCAGCCCCTCAGGAAGGGATGTGTCCTCCTCTAGGCTGCCGGTGCCCTCTACAAATTCCTCATAAGTGGACTTCTCTGCAAAGGGCCGAGGGCCCAAGAGCTCTACCATGTCAGCCTTCTCCAGCACTTCTTTCTCCAGGAGTCGCCTGCTCACCTGAAAATGACAGCCACCCATTAGGCTGCTGTGTCCAGGACAGGGATGTACTAGTGGTCCTGATCCAGGACAGACCTAACTTAAGTAGGCCCACAAAGGTCAGCATGGCCTGACCTTATCCCAACCTGGAACTCACAACCTGGCTATGTCTGAGCCCCACTCACCTTCTCGACCTGCTCCCGGCACTGGGTGAGCAGTTCCAGGGTCCGATCATAGGCAGACCTGACAAGGTGCCGGACCTCCTCATCAATGAGCTGGGCAGTGGCTTCACTGTACGGCTTCTCCACCATGGTCTCTCCTTGTCTGGGGAGGTCAAAGGATACCTGGCCCAGCTTCTCGCTCATTCCAAACTGCACAATCTGAAGTACAGGAGGAGTCTCGGGTTGGCTGGGTCCAGTACAACTGACAGGGTCACACACTAGGACAGCGCTCCTTACCTGGGCATAGGCACTGTGGGTGACCTTCCTTAGGTCATCCTGAGCCCCTGTAGTGATCTGGCCAAAGAACAGCTGCTCAGCCACCCTGCCCCCTAGCATCATACACATGCGGTCGAAGAGCTGCTCCCGTGTGTAGAGGTATTGCTCGCGGGGAAGGTACTGAGCATAGCCAAGCCCCTTGCCCCGAGGTATGATGGACACCTGAAAAATAAGAGCCTGGAGCTGGAGAAGTGGGTCCGTGGACAAGAGCATGGATTGCTCCTGCAGAAAACCCCAGTTCAGTTCCCAGCAGTCACACTGGGTGGCTTACAGCCATCTTGTAACTCCAGCCCCCCTCAGGACTCTTTAAGGACTGCACTCATGTGCACACCCCCCCCACACACACACTTAAAAAAATACAGGCTAGAGAGATGGCTAACAGTGAAGAACATTTCTTGCTTTTGCAACAAATGGACCCAAGTTCAGTTCCCACCACCCATACAATGGCCTGATCCGATGCACACCCCCCTTCAGGACTCTGTGAGGACTGCATTCATGTATACAATCCTACACAACATACACACACACTTTTAAATGGACCCAAGTTCAGTTCCCAGCACCCACACAGTTGTCACAACTACCTACAACTCTGTATGTTGAATTCAGGCATCTGACATTCTTCTGCTGAAGTCACCTGGTGCACATACACATGCAGGCAAACCACTCATATACATAAATCTTTAAAAAAAATGAAAATTAATCTAAAAAAAATTCAAAGTCTTGTCTTTGTCAGCCTCAAACACTGTTCCACCAGGTGCTGCACAGCCATGGTCCCTTTACAACTGAGAGAGGCAGGATAAGGGCCCTGAGCTTGAGCCACTAGAGACCAGTGCTCCCTGAGGAGCACACGCACGCCAACAGCCTCAGTGTCTGACTGTCCCAGAGGCTCTGCAGGAACTGAACGCACAATCACTCGGACAGGAGTCAGATCCAGAGCTTAAGATGTCAGCAAGGCCCACCCAGAGCTTGCTCTGCTTCCCCACTCCAAAACGAACCAGACAAATTATAGACCACCATACTCCTTGAAAAGTAAAAGGGGGGCTGGTGAGATGGCTCAGATGGTAAAGGCACTTACCACCAAGGTTTATGACCTGAGTTTAATCCCCAGAATCCATTTAGTAGGAGACAACTGGTTCCAACATCTGACCATCATACATGTGTACACACACATACATGCGCACACGCACACACACCTATATTCACACACACACACACACTCTCTCTCTTAAAAACAGAAAAGAAAGGAAAAGGTCACGCCTACAAGAGCGCTGCCACCTGGAAAGCCAGAGATGGCACCTGGGCCTAGCGGCCGCCGCAGCCATCAGCACCCCACTCAGCTCAGAAACTGACCTTCAGCAGAGGGTCTGCATGTTCCAAGAACCAGCCCACCACTGCGTGCCCTGCCTCATGGTAGGCGACAGTTGTCTTTTCACTGGGTTGTAGGACCTGGGTCTTCTTCTCAAGGCCTACAAACCACATTCCAAGGAGTGAGAAACAGGGGAAGAATGTCCACCTACAAACCCCCAAGGACACCGGACAGTCTGGACCGACTGCCATACCCCATTCCCAGGCCTTGTCAGGATCCTGTCCCTCCCTCTATAACACAATTTTCCCTGAACACCAGCTCCATCCCTATGCTCTGCGCTCCTAGTGAGACCCAGCTCCCAGCACTGGAGGGGCCCCACTCACCTACTCTAATCAAACCTGACTCACCCTGCTTTAGAGAAAGCCATTTTTAGAGCTAGAGAGATAGCTTAGCAGGTTAGGAGCACTGGCTGCTCTTCTAGAAGATCAGGGTTTGATTCCCAGCACCCACATGGCAGCTAATAACCATGTCTAATTCTAGTTCCAAAGGGATCTCACACTGCCCCACATCTGAGATAAGGTTTCTCTGTGTAGCCCTGATTGTCCTGGAACTCACTCTGTAGACCACGCTGGCCTCAAACTCAGAGATCTGCCTGCCTTTGCCTCATAAGTGCTGGGATTAAAGGAGTGTACCACCACCTAGCATGGGACCCTCTTTTGGACTCTGTGGGCACTGCACACACATAGGACACAGACAAACATGTAGGCAAAATACTCATATACATAAAAAATGTTTTTTAAAAGCAAGCCACTGTCAGCCAAATGAACTTATAAGTCAGAAGAACAGGGTCACTTTCTGCCACGTGTCAAGAAGAATCAGGAGGGGCTGGAGAGATGGCTCAGTGGTTAAGAGCACTGCCTGCTCTTCCAGAGATCCTGAGTTCAATTCCCAGTAACCACATGGTGGCTCACAACCATCTGTAATAAGATCTGGCGCCCTCTTCTGGTGTGCAGGCATACATGGAGGCAACAGAACATTGTATACATAATAAATAAATAAATAAATCTTTAAAAAAAAAAAAAAGAAGAATCAGGAATGTTCTCAATGTCCAATTGTTAGCACACTTATAGCAGGTATAGGACAAAGAGAAGCGGACAGCATTGTGTGGTTGAGCTGCTGAGACTGCCACTTCCAGGACTAATTAATTAGCTCACTAGAGCTGCTGGGCCGTCCTCAAGATTGTATGTGCTCTTCTATACAGTTAAATTTTGCAAACAAAACCTATATGATGAAGCTTAAAAATGACTGCCAACCTGGCTAAACTTCAATATTTGGCACAGGGATGGGCTCTATACTACTATCCACTTGATCCCCCTCTCCAGGAACCACACCAGACCAGCCACAGCTGCATGTGGTACCTCCTAGTCTCAGAGCCCTGAGACCTTTAATTCACCAACTCCAATTCCTGTCTGGCTAGCACAGCTGGCTGAGCTGCTCCAGGCTACTGTATGAACTGCGCAGGGGGCCTGTATGCTGGCTGGGAACAGACAGTCAAGCTAAAGAAAACATCTCACATTCACCGCTCTGAAACTGATGTCCCAAGTGAACTCCAGCAGTAGGCGTCCTGGGATGGCCCCCTACTAGCACAGGCTTTTCCTTGGGAATATCATTCACCCAAGCTCCGCTCTTCCTCCCTCCAAGTAGACTTTCCCTGTCTTCTACATCCAAGCCTAGCTCTGGTTTCCCAAGGCCTGCAAATGGCCTGCATACAACGCAGAAGACAGCCAAAGCTCCTAGGAGAGCCCTAGTTCTAAATTTTGGTTCAAAAAACCAATTGTGTTTTCTTCATGTTGAAATGAGCCTAGGCTATGCCCAGGGGATGTGGGCTCACCTCCAATGACTCTCTCGATGGCTTGCTCAAAGTGCTTCTCCCGGACAGAAGGGCTAAGATGGCGGGCAGCAATCAGTGCTGCTTCGTTGCACACATTGGAAATATCAGCACCTGCGTCAGGAAAAGAAAGTAAAGTCAGTGTTTCCGGCTGTTGGAGTCCTACCAAGATCGACTTCATTAAAGGAAAATCTCAAGCAGCAGCCAGGTTAAGCTTCAGCAGAAAATGTAGGTAGAAATTACTTCACCAGCCACTTTAGCTAAAGTTTCTGATTAGTTATGCAATTTTATTGATAAATAATCCATGTATCGTAAAGGAATATGCAATATTAGCTTTTAGTAACTTGGACAGTAACTTGAAAGACTCTACAATCTCCTGAAACACAGATCTCTGGACATGTGTAGTGGTTTGAATGAGAATGGCCCCCATAGGCTTGTATGTTTGAATACCTGGTCCCCAATGGGTAGAACCACTTGGGAATGATTTAGGAGGTATGGCTTTGTTGGAGGAGGTATGTCGCTGGGAGTTGGGATTTGAGGTTTCAATACAGCCTATACCATTCCCAGATAGCTCTCTCTGCTTCCAACTGTGGTTTAAGATGTGAGATCTCAGCTCTCTCCTGCTGCCATGCCTTTGCTCCACCATCATGGATTCTAACACTCTAAAACCATATGCCCAATTAAATGCTTTAGTCACTGTTTTATCACAGCAATAGAAAGTAGCTAAGACAGCACACGTGAATTGTCTTGGTTATGCCAATTGATATCATCTTAACTGTGGGAAGGAGCTGGGCTGTGTAAGTGGAAATGAGCTGGGTACTAATATGCATGTGCTCATTGATCTCCATTCCTAGATGGGATGTAACCAGCTTCCTCAAGTTCCTGTCATTGTGACTCCCCATCATAGTGGACTGGAACCTGGAACTCTGAGCCTTTTTGAAACCCATTCTCCCTTAGGTTACTTAGGTTTTGTATCAGAGCAACAGGAAAAGAAACTAAGACACGAGAGTTGTCAACTACGGCCCCGATCTAACACACCTTCCATCATCTGAGACACCTTGTGCCTTTATACTTAACTCCTATTTGGACTTCAATCAACTACTAGTCTGTTTTCACCTCTGTGGACTTGAATTTTCTGGCTCTCTGCTGAAACCCCACACCCTCATGGGAAAAGGATTCATATAAGATGTGGCTTTTTGGGACAGTCGGTACTATTTAACTGAGGTGGTGGGAGAAGTCTAAGGCATCAATAGGGTGTGTGCCAACCAACAAAGCATATTTAGCTCAGTTAGTATCTGTACCATGACCTTGATTTTATGATACAATCGAGAAGCCAGGCTAAAAAATAAAATCCTGATTTACATGTTAATAATTGTTCTCAGGACAGCAGAAAATAAAAACATTTCATTATTCTTGTACATTGACAATTTTTATTTTCTTAAACAGCACACAGCTATAGCTGGCACACCCCTTTAATCCCACTGTTCAGGACTCAGAGGCAGGCAGATTGCTTCTCTCCTTTCCACACAACAGAAGCCAGACCATGAGCTCACATTTGTAATCCCAACACCAGAAGGGGAGGCAGGAGGAAGCACGAGTTCAAGGCCTGAACTAGCTCATGAGTTCTACATCAGTCAGAGCCACAGCGATGCCTGCTTCAGAAAACAGCAGCCGTTAAATAAATACACAGTGATCACACACACACAAAAAAAATGTGACTTTTTAGGACTGGCTTCTTTCTTTGAGCATTATTTTTTAGACTTATCTACACTGTAGTGTTTATCAGAACCTCATCCCTTTTTGTTAAATTTTATTTATTTTAAATGCATAAGTATGTGTCTCAATATATGTAATATGCATCACATGTGTGCTCAGTGCCCAGGGAGACCAGAACTGGAGCAGTGGTTGTGAGTGACCATGTGGGTGCGGGGAACAAGCAACCCAGGTCCTCTGCAAGAGCGAGTATTCCTATAATCTGAGCCATCTTTCTAGCCCTTAGGGGCTCATTCCTTTTTCAGCTGAAAATTGTCCTATAGTATATACCAGATTGTCGTATATATCTACTATAGATTGTCCTATATATATACACACCATAGATTGTCCTATAGTATATACCATAGATTGTCCTATATATCTACTATAGATTGTCCTATAGTATATACCATAGATTGTCCTATATATCTACTATAGATTGTCCTATATATACACACCATAGATTGTCCTATAGTATATACCATAGATTGCCCTATATATACCATAGATTGTCCTATAGCATATACCATAGATTGCCCTATATATACCATAGATTGTCCTATAGCATATACCATAGATTGACCTATATATATCATAGATTTTCATATAGTATACACCATAGATTGTCCTATAGCATATACCATAGATTGCCCTATATATACCATAGATTGACATATATATCATAGATTTTCATATAGTATACACCATAGATTGTCCTATAGCATATACCATAGATTGCCCTATATATACCATAGATTGCCCTATAGCATACACCATAGATTGCCCTATATATACCATAGATTGTCCTATAGTATATACCATAGATTGACCTATATGTATCATAGATTTTCCTATAGTATATGCCATAGATTGTCCTATAGTATATACCATAGATTGACCTATATATATCATAGATTGTCCTATAGTATATACCATAGATTGTCCTATAGTATATACCATAGATTGCCGATCTACTACTCATCCATTGCCAGAAACTTGACTGGGTTCTACTTTGGGACTATTACAAATAATGGGGCTATAAACACGTGTTCAAGTCTGACATACGTTTTTCAATTCTCTTGAGAATACACATAGGAGTGGAACTGCTGGGTCAAATGGTAACCCTGTTTTGCATTTGGACCATCAAACTGATTTCTATAGTGACTGTCCCATTTCCATTTTACATTCCTACTAGCAACATGAGGGTTTGACCTCTTGTTCTCCGGTCTTTTTTTTTTTTTTTTTTTTTTAGTATAGCCACCCTTTTCAAGTATGAAGGTGTAATACATTGTGGTTTTACTTTGTACTTTCCTAATAATCAATGCTGGACAATTTTTAATGTACTTATTAGCCATTATTTGCAAAAATGTGTATTTAAGTCCCTCCCAGGGACTCATTATATAACCCAAGCTAGCCTCAACCTCCCTAATGTGACGATCATGGTATGTACTACCATAACTTTATCAGATACATGGTCTATGTTCTTTTAGAATTTTGAGAATATTTAAGGTATGTAATTTTAAGAATCTTTTTGTTATCTATTTATTTATTTAATTTGAGACAGCCTTAGTTGTCCTGGCACTCGCTCTCCACGTGCTGGGATTGAAGGCGTTTGCCACCACATCCAGCTTGCTTTTAAGAAATTTTTTAAAAATTTATTTATTATGTATATAGTGTTCTGGGCACCAGATCTCATTATAGATGGATGTGAGTCATCAGATTGTGGTTGCTGGGAATTGAACTCAGGACTTCTGGAACAGCAGTCAGTTCTCTTAATCTCTGAGCCATCTCTCCAGCCCGCTTTTAAGAATTTTTAAAAATTACAATTATTTATGTATTGTGTATGTGTGTGAGTGTGTCACGCTGCATGTATGGTGGTCAGAGGACAAACTGTGGAAGGTGTTTCTCTCTTTCCACTTTATGGGTTACTGGGATCCCTTGGAGCCCTCTCACCTGCCCATGTTAAGAACTGCGGGCAGTGATAGTGTAGAACTCTAAAATAACTCTAAAGCCATTTCTGACAACTCTGAGGCCAATTTTGAGGCCTCCCAGCAGCACTGCTCCCCCCTCCCTGGGAACCAAGGATCTAACAACTATACAAGCATGTACTGAAATGTTCAAGCATGAACTTTCCATCATGTCCCTGAGTCTTTGTAAATGTTCTACTGAATAGGGGCAAGATAACCCTTAGGTGTTGACTCAGTTCCTGGTGTTTTGAGTCAGTCCCTGGGAAAGGGGCAAAGTGACCCTCAGATGCTCCCTCTTACCTCACCTGATCTGGCAACCGCTCTGCAGCCAATTATTGGTAATAGCCCCTTTGAATAAGCCAATCATAATAGTTAAAAAACAACCCCCAGACACCCCCCTTGTTTCTGTGGCTTTTTCCTTTAAAAATAGCATGTACCAACCATTAGGGGTCTTTTTGGCTTCTTGAATGCTGAAAGACCCTGTCATGACAGAATTAATAAAATCCTCATGCTTTTACATCAACTGTGGTGTGAGAGATGGTCTCTTGGGGTGACTCCTCCTGGTAGCTGGACTCCAGGGTCCAACAATGGCACACAGCAGGCAAATCTCTTGAGTTTGAGGCCAACCTGGTCTACAGAATGAGTTCCAGAACAGCTAAGCCTACACAAAGAAACCCTGTCTCCAAAAACAAAACAAAACAAAAATTGCTTATTATGCTTAATATTGTATTTACTTGGGGCTTTAACATTTTCTTCCTCTATGAACATACAATACCTGCTTCTTTGCAGGCCTTATAGTTTTCTGTTAAATCATCAACCAAAATTTTTAGTATCTGTTTTTCTTTCTTTTTTTTTTTTTTTCAGGTTTTTCGAGACAGGGTTTCTCTGTAGCTTTGGAACCTGTCCTGGAACTAACTCTTGTAGACCAGCCTCTGCTTCCCAAGTGCTGGGATTAAAGGCGTGTGCCACCACTGCCCGACAGGTTTTTATTTTTCTTGATACACTGCGATGCAGAATAAGTAGAGATCATGAAAAAAATTTAAGGTGCCTGTTTTCTGGGGAACACTCAGGATTAAACTAGTTGCATTAAAAGAGCTGCATCTCCTAGTCAAAGGTCAAGCTAAAATTATACAGGGGAGAAGCAGCCTTCAACAGTAAGAACCAATGGGTGCCACAGTCAGTGCTATCTCTCTGACTTTGGAAGCATGCCAGCAGTCCTTATAATGTGGGACTTTGCAAGGCCCCTGCTGTGAAAACAGTGACACAGTTCTGTCCTCAGCATCTTGATTGATTATGTGCTACAACTTTTATGAACAATGAGTCTAAGGGAGGAAAAGTACTTTGTTTTTGAAAATTTATCTTATCGCCAGGCGGTGGTGGCGCATACCTTTAATCCCAGCACTTGGGAGGCAGAGGCAGGTGGATCTCTGTGAGTTCGAGACCAGCCTGGTCTACAAGAGTTAGTTCTAGGACAGGCTCCAAAGCTACAGAGAAACCTTGTCTCGAAAAACAAAAACAAAACAAAACAAAAAAAAAAAACACACAGAAAATTTATCTTATCACTTATGTATATGTGGAGTCGAGAAGAGTGTATCAGATCCCTGGAGCAAGAGGTACAGATCCATCTACAGTGGGTGCTGGTAACTAAACTCTAGTCCTTTGGAAGAGCAGCAAACAATCTTAACCACTGAGCCAGCTCTTCAGCCCTGAAAATGCACTTTGATGAAGCAGCATCCTCAAGTTCACATAGGAATGGGTCAGAGAGTTATTGGGGAGTAGCAAGTCTACCCTACTGTGGAAGTGTTGAATTCTCTTGCTGAGTCCTCCAGAATGAAAATCCTCATAGGGAAATCTAAAGTCTGGGTAGTAAGTGGACACCTGAACTCTGCAAGGGGTTAAAAAAATGGGACAGGAAGGACACTCCAGACAGAATACCAAGAAGACCTGTCACATGTTAGCCTGGCAAGAACTTTTCACCACTACACCACAGACAAATGTATACTGTGTGTAAGCACACCTGGCCCAGTGCTGAGTAGGATGCTATAGGTAAGCAGAGTGAGGACACTCCACTGTCAAATGACCTATATGGCAGAAGACCATATAGAAGACCGGTAAACAGCTTGCTACAGTAACCATGAGGTGACTGAGGTTTCCAAAGGGCTGCTACGGAGAGGCAAATAGGTCAGAAAACCCCTTCCATAGGTTCCCACCCATTGCTGGGGTTCACACCGCTCTGGTAGGGAAACAAGAATCCCAGCACCAGAGATGAAGTTTTGAAAAAGGAAATGCCACATCCACTCCAGATGGGAGTTCAAGACAAGACCGAAGTGTGGTATGATTCATCTCTTCAGGGATCACCCTCAGACATGACTTTTACCTCTGTAGTAAAGATTTACGTCTAAACAGAAATCCACAAACTCAAATGGGTACCAGTAAGTTTTAGGTTAAGAAGATCTGAAGCCTTTGAATGTTCCAGGAGGTTCAGAGTTGTATAAACCAGGGCGACCAGGACCGGAGGAGCAGGTGTGGGCGTCCCCAGTCACTACAGACCAATGGACGCGCTTGGCCCTGCAAAGACAAGTGGCTCAGCAGCACACGCACCAGTGAAGCCCGGAGTGAGAGCCGCTAGTTTCCTCGAAAGAGCATCTTTGGTGAGGCGTTCATCTAGCTTGAGTGGACGCAAGTGAACCTTGAAAATAGAGGACCTGCCTTTGATATCAGGGGGACCTAATAAAGAAAATGAGACAAACAAAATGACATTCTCAGAGCTTTTGGGACATGTTTCCCCCAAACTACTTCACAAAACTTCCAGGACAAGTAGCAGAACTCCCTGCCTGCAGCAAGGCTGAAACAGTTAAAAAAAAAAAAA
>PVIU01020317.1:0-16353 GCA_004026605.1 Ondatra zibethicus
GTGTTTTTCCTGCCTCTGCTTCTCCTACTTCCCCTCCCATGTAGAATCATTAAAAATGAACAGGCTTCTAAGGGATAATAATGAAATAAAATACAGTAAGAATAAACAAAGCTAACACTTGTTCACACCCTCAGGAACCCTGTAAAAACACTATACTAAAAGTCATAATATATATGCAGAGGACCTGGTGCAGACCCGTATAAGCCCTGTGCATGCTGCCTCTGTCTCTATGAGTTCACATGAATTTTGAGCCTGCTGATTGAGAGGGCTTGTCCTCCTGGTACCCTCCATCTCCTCTGGCTCTTACACTCTCTCTGCCTCCTCTTCTATAGAGTTCCCCGAGCCCTGGAAGGGATTTGATGAAGACATTCTATTTAGGTCTTAGTGTTCCAAGGTCTTGCTTAGCTGTGATTGAAAATGTCAAGGACAGCAGCCCAATAAAGCCGCATCTTTTACGGCAACAAGTGGCTCGTGTGGGCACAGTCAGGCTGTGATTGATTTGAGTAAAAAGGCTGTATTTTGTGTTTCTTTAATTCATTTTGTGGTTTTATTACATCACCATCCTCTTTCTATTTTTCCCATCAAGGGAGAGTATTTTTACGTGACCTGGTACTCATCATGTAGCCTAGGTTAGCCTCAAATTTAGGATCTCCTTGTCTCAGTCTCTTGAGTGCTGGGGATTTCAGGGGTGTACCATCATACCAGGTTCCACTAGCTCCTTAAATGTCTGGCTGATATGGTGTATTTCTGATGTCTCTAAAATTTATATCCATACGTTTTTAATAATATGGATAGTTTTATTTTGAGAAGGCAAAAAGACTATGTAGGCTAAACTTTTAAATAATCTCTACAAAATTATTTGCTAAATACAAAGTGGATAGCAATGAACAGTGTCAGTTGTGCAGGCTGTTGGCATAAGAAATCAGCGTCCTCCTAAGTAGAAGTTCTCTGTTCACCAAACGTATAACTTTCAATAAGGTTTTCGTTTTAGCTCCTGCTTACATATCATGCTTAGCCTGAGTAGACACAGAATGAACAAACAAATTGACCTACCTTCCTGAGTATTTTAAATGGCAGCTTTTAAGAATAAAGTCTGATTCTTAAAACCGGAATCCTCTGGAACTAACTAAAATAGAAGGCTCCAAGGCAGGAAAAATGTAATTCTGATGTATGGTCCTACCTGAGGCAAGCTGAACACAAGTGGTGTTTAGGGAATTGTAAGCCAAACTGTTCCATCTTTAGTACTCAGTCAGGGTTAATGGAAGGAGAGTGTCAGAGTCCTGGCTAAGAAGCTGGTCCCTAAGGTCTGTGCTGTGTGTATAATGTTATCCATTGTGGTCTCCTAGGAGATATGAAATTGACAAGGCTATAAGAATCAATTTGGAGGGAAGAAACAAGCTGTAGACTAAGAAATAGAAGACACCAACAAGATGATTTGATTCAATTGCAGTATTCTCTCTTGAAAATGTCATAATCATGACACTTACCGTGTGTGTGTGTTTGCAATTTTGTTGTTCAATAGGTAGTAAATATTTCTGGAGGATCACTGTGCATATTCAATGTCAAGGAAACAATTTGAATGCACACACAGATCTATAGGATAATAATAATTAATATTCTGAATTGATTTAACAGGCACTCAACTAATTATCGCAGAATGAAGGCAAGTAGGGGGCTTACGGGTGTAGTTCAGAGAGATAGTTTTCACCTAGCATGCATGAGACTTTGAACTTAAACCTCTCAAAATGAAAACAAAATCAAATAAAAACAAAACAAAGCAAGCAAACAAAGACCTTTAAGAAGGAAAGAAACGTTCCCTCTTTAATCTTGAATCCATTGATCTTGGCTTTCTGTTGGGAAAGTTAGTATGATTCTATTAGATTTTTCAATCTGAAATGGTTTAGATGAAATATGTTTTATAGACATTTTTCCAGCACCAGTATCTTATATTTCCATTGAAAATTTATTGATGTCAAAAGGCAGAAAATTGGGTCTGGATTTCTTGGCCAGTAGAAACATGAGGACCTGAATTTGGTCTCCTGAGTCCACATTAAAAAAAAAAAAGCCAA
Source organism: Ondatra zibethicus (assembly GCA_004026605.1). Taxonomy (NCBI): domain Eukaryota; kingdom Metazoa; phylum Chordata; class Mammalia; order Rodentia; family Cricetidae; genus Ondatra; species Ondatra zibethicus. The sequence goes on from PVIU01020317.1 coordinate 2,070, forward strand.
GTATGGTGTTGGGATTGTAACTTTAATGCTGGAGAGTTGCAAATAGGTGGATTCCCCCCAGGGCTCACTGGCCAGCCAGCCTAGGCTCTTTGGCACATTCTAGTCCAGTGGGAGAACCTGTCTCAAAATAAGGTGAGTGATGCCCAAGAAACAACACTTGAGGTCAACCTCACATGCACTCACATTGTCAGGTATATATACACACACACACACACACACACACACATTTACACACAACGTACACACATACCACATACCACACATACATTCCACCAATACCACACATCACACACACACACATTTACACACAACATACACACATACCACACATACACTCCACCACATACCACACCACACCCCTCTCTCTCTCTCTTTCACACACACACACACACACACACACACACACACACACACACACACACAACAAATGATTATAAGGTGCACTTGCTGGTGGAGATTATACAGAATTCAGTGTTGATGTGGATCTTATCAGTGTCCACGCCTGTTTCCAGACTTGTTCACTATGACCCTTAAGGTGAAAGAAATGGTTGGTTTCCTCCTGCTTCTTCAGTCAGAGGAACAGTTGGGAAGAAAGTCTAATGATAACTCAAAGACATGTGGCCAGATTTCCTGCTATTTCTGGTCTTTTGGGGGGGTCATTCCAGGAGGGGTTTGGGAGCAGAGGAAACTGTCCCTATCTCTTTAGTCATGTGATCCTGGTCAAATCCCTGACATTTTCTAAATCCACTGTATAAAGTCTTTCTAAATTATTGGAACCATTTAGAAATTGAAAATACTTTGATGCTGATGACTGTGGATGTGAGTTATTATAAATGCTCCTTCTCCTAAGTGGAGACACTCCGTTCATCATCATTATTCTCTGAGCAGGCAATGATGAAGCAGTTTACTAAGGCATTGACAGTAAATTTTTCTACTTGTGATTAATTCAACCTCATACAGTGAGAGACAGTGCTAAAATAGATTGCACAGGCAATTTGGGTTGTATAGATCTGAAATAAATATGAACCCCATCTTTAAGGATGTCAGCTAATCAATAAGCATTTCTAAAGCTTCTGTTCTTTTTCTGTGTAAAGTGCTTTTTGTAGCTCACAATCAATGCCCAGTGTGTGGCACATACCTTTAATCCAAGTACTCGGGAGGCAGAGGCAGGAGGATCTCTGTGAGTTCCAAGCTGTCCTAATTTACATAGAGAACTTCAGAACAGCCAGGGCTACACAGAGAGATCTTGTCTCAAAAACAAATAAAGCAAACAAACTTAATTCACTATTAAGGTATTTGGAGTTGTTGCCTAAGAGATCATCAGGTCCATTTCTTCTAGTAGGGAGTTGGGAACAAATCAGATTTTTGTTCATGTGATTAAACTTTATTGAAATATCTATAACATTCTGATGATAAAATAATCAACAAAATACAACCTCTGTCTTCAAAACTGTTACTGTTTAATTGATTCTTTCACAGTGTCTTGTTTCTTACTGAACAGAGAACACACACTCAGAACACAGATAGGACGATGTGTGTCAGCAAGGCTAAAAACAGGGGTGTCTTTTCAGAGATGGGCAGCAGCCATGAGCAATCCAGTGTCAATACACCCGAAGAGCAGCCAAGTCAAGGTTCAAATTTTAGTGGCAATCATATTTGGATAAAACAAAACTAAATTTGTTGAATACAATGTGTTATTATAGTTTATCATTTAAATATAGAAAGCATTCCCTAAATATTTTTGCAGATTTATTTCATGTCTTACACAATGCTTTCTATGAAGAACTATGAGAACTATATAGACGCTAACAGTATTGATGATTTTTGTAGACGTTAGTTAGTAAACATTCATCTCTTAATTGGGAATGCTCACTTATAGGCAGGATGAATCCAGCACTTGTCCAGCACCTTCAGGTAACAGTAAACTATTCATTTAGTTACACTGAGTCTCCAAAATGCTCTGACAGTAAAATATCAGCATCAATTTATATAGAGAAAATGGAAGTTTACAGTTGTTTATTGGCTCTCCAACATCTGGAATATACTGAAAATATTGTTAATGCATTAGGAAAACACTGTCTTAAACCTTGTATGATAGCATCGTTTTATTGCATATGTGAAGAAATTTAAAATGTAGTTACTGAGGAGCAAACATTTAGTAAGCAGAACTGAGCTCAGGTTTCTTTAGCCTGAAAGAGGCTATTCCATTATATTTTGCCAAAACTAAAGAAGGAAGGAAAAAATAGGCACATATTTTTGGGAGACAGAGTGGAGAACAAGAAATTCCTTGTCTTTGTCTCCCTTGTCAAATTTTGTATTCAAACTCTGGAGAAGGTGTTTGTGAAGGAATAATGACACTCCCACTCTAGTCCAGAATTTCCCAGCAGCTGCTGAGTGAAATTATCAATTGGTCACTGCTCATTTTAGTTTATATGTTTGTCTACTGGAATCCATTTTCTGTCTAAATTATTTTCAGACATGGCATTCTATTTGCACAAATCATTTCAGGAGGAGATTGTCCTCCTTTCCTTAGTTACGCCAATATTCGGTGTGCAACCTGTGAAATTGTGAGTAGGTGTTCCCGAATGCCCTGAGAACCAATTTGTGTGGTTAATTTAGCCCCATGAACAGGGGGTGAGGAAGCTTGTGTGCTGTTAATATGATTCTACGAGTGTGCACCCTCTCGATTGTTTGAGTAATCCAGCTGGCAGGAAGGTAAAGGGTCTTTTGTGATACAGTGTCATTAACAAAGCAAGATGTGGAGACAATCAAGGAGCTCCTTGAAGGCTGCTCTCTCCTGTTTGAAAACAGAGCAGGGAAGGAATCTCTAGGAATTCTGTATTCACACAGAAAGAATTAGAGTGGTAGGAACTTCTAGAAATACAGCTTCCTATAAATTATTCCTTGCAAATATCTAGTATAGTGAAAGGAAGAAAATACATTATTATTAGTGGAGGTTTAGGGCAATCCACATACTAATTCTGCCTGAAGGTCACCTCTCACCTAAACAATTTATACTCTACATCCTACTACAGCCAAACCGTGTATTTCAACTCTTGCCATTTAAGCATGAGTAAGAAACTGAGGGAAAAATGACAGCTCAAAAATTGGGCCATAAATGCATGACACAAGTGGCCGATAGTATTCTTGGGCCCGTGGACAATGAGGGATTATTCTGTAGGTATGCTTTGTTTTTTTTCCCCCTCTCTCTTTGAAATTGCCGGTCTGCCAGAATGATACTATGTTAAATCCCCTAGAGACTGTCTAGTTCAGATCAGAGTATGTAGGGATTGGGAATAGGTACCAGAGGAGCTCAGAGCTTGTTTTAAAAGCTTATATATCTCATAAGATAATTGATGGAAGAAAATGTGATCAATTAAAAATGCATATTAAACAGCTCACTGCATGGCATTGGTGAATACCTTGTAATGTAAATTATTTTAAAAATCCTTGCTGGCTTATTAGCCTAATTATAATTATTCTTTAACTGTGAAAGACATATTATGGGCTTATCAGAATAGACAAGCCAGTCAGAGTATGGATTAGCATCATGATTTAGCTATACCTTAGAAAACTCACTGGATAGAATACTAAACATGAGATATTATGTCATATAAATGAGGATAGACAGGATTAATGTTCTTTTAAATGTCAATAGTTCAGCACATGCCCTAAAGCTCTGTGTCATTGATTTTTGATTGGGCAAATCTATACACTTAACTATCTATAAGCACTAACTCCTTCATAGAATTACCAATAAAATTGCCCTTTAAAGGAATATTTGAATAACTTGAAAAATGCATGTGTGCAAGTACTGCAATGAAGTGTTAATCTCTTATCTTATGGTTACAAATAAAAAAAGAAAAGAAAAAAAGACAAGACAAACAAAAACAGGAAGAAATATCTTTATCTTAGAAAAGAAAAAAATCCCCAAAGACTAGCTCAGAAATGCAAAACCAGTATGAACTGTTCATGCCACATAGGCCACATCTTTAAATATATTCAAATTGTGAAAATAATTGTTTTTGTCTTCATAGCTAGCTGATCCACATCAGACTGTTACTGAATTATAAATGAATTCATTTCTTGGTAGCATCCTATCCTGGCTTCAGGTTTCAGCTATTTGTACTGACTGAACATGTATCATCTATTTTATTTGTAGAATCCTGTCATTTTCCTTTTTATTTGCTCACACATCATTGTGGCATAGGACAAGATTTGACCCCATCAATTTTTTTTGTATGACTCGATTCTGATGACTGCCTGCTTTAAAGAGTAAATTCTAAGATTTTAATTTTTTCCTCCTCTGTCATCCCAGAGCTGTCATTTAGACAGGAGCAGAACATTGTGTTTTGAGCAAATAAGAGTGTTCAGTGTGCAAATGACCAATAAAATGTGATGTGAGATGACAGTTGTATTTTAATGCAGAAACTTGACACAAGTCTTTCTGCTTTTACTCTAAATGGCAAAGACATGCTTCATTCTGAGGGCAACCATATGCAAGCTGCTCACCAGTATTACAGGATCTTGAGAATTTAGTTAAGAACTTTGTTTAACTCTCAGTATGACATATCTTCATGTATTTGTTATGACAGCAAGTGCCACAACAAGTTTCAATGTGACAACTTCTTCAGTATTGTTTTCTTCAAAAATCATCCATATGATTATTCTTTCAGAGGCTGCAAGGCTAAATCCAGGTCGTTTTGTACTTGTTCAGGTGACATCCATTGAACTCTAATACTTCTGTGCATGAGAACAAAGAAATGATGGTTTTGGCTTCAAAAACAGTTTGTCTGGGGCTTCCTGAAAATACACAGGTATTAATTTTCCAAAACTTGGAAATCAAGATAAAAAATGGTGAGGGTTCTAGGTTCCCATTTCTCATAGGCTGAACGAAGTTCAAGACTTTGAAGAGTGTCTCTCTATGAAACCATTCACGCATGGTTGTGATTGTGCTTTTCCTTGTTTCTCTTGTTTGCATTTGTGGAGGACTTGCTCCAGCTGTTTGGTGTAGCTCTTACTTCACAACATCTCATTTTGATACTTAATCTTGATTCTTCTTTGAAAAAGTAGTTAGGTTTGAAATCTGTTACTACTGTTCTAACTTGAGTTGACCATCTGGGTTTTATTCCATGACTCAACTGTAACTGCGAAGAGTAAATATGCTTCTTACGTTAGAGACTTTAGGTCTTGTTTTTGTTTCAATGTGAATTGTCCCCCTTAGGCTCAACTGTTTGAACACTTGGTCCCTTCCTGGTAGCATTATGTGTGAAGGTGGTGGAACCTTTAAGAGATATGATCCTACCTCCTTCACACCCCATTCTGATGAAACCCTTCTTCCCCACAAGTCCCCTCTTACTTTGAAGTCTTCTCATTTTGTGTGACTGACAGCTGGGTCCTGCTTCCTTTTCATCCTCTGCTTCCAGATTGTGAGCATCTGGCCGCATGTTCTTGCCATCACATGTTTACACTTTCCTAGACTGTATCCTTTGGAACTGCAAAGCACAATAAACCCTCCCACATTTAGACTGCTCCTTGCCAGACCTTTTGCCACAGCAGTGAAAAGAGTAACTACTACAGATACAAATGGAAGCTTGAAGCTGGAAAGTGGAGGCATCTTTCACAGTTCTTTAGAGAGACATGACCACTATACAGATATATAGAGACATAGGTTCTACACAGATAGGTTATCTATCTATCCATTTGTCAGTCTGTCTATCTATCTATCTATCTATCTATCTATCTATCTATCTATCTATCTATCTATCTATCTATCTATCTATCTACCTATCATCTGTGGTGGTTTGAAAGAAAATGGTCCCCAAAGGGAGTGGCACTATTGGGAGGTGTGGCTTTGCCAGAGGAACTGTGTCACTGTGGGACAGGCTTTGAAGTCTCTTTTGCTTAAACTTCCCTTAGGGTGACAGTTAGTTGACTTCTTGTTGCCTGCAAGATGTAGTGTGAGGGCTCACAGTGTTGAATCTGTTCCATCTTGACTAAAGGTCAGAGTTCAAAACTATTCTTGCTCCTCAAGGACGAACAACAAGATGTTTGACCAAAGGTGTGGCTACTAGATGCTTTGTTCCTCAAAAGCCAGATAAGCAGGATGTTTGACTTAGGGCATGGTTACCAGGTATTTTGAGATATAAGCAGGTAATTACACTTGCTTCTTCTTTGTATCATGGAGGTCTTGTGCCCTCCCCTTCTGATTGGGGCATATAAGGACTGTGAGTAACAAACTCGGGCTTTTTGTTATAGTATTCACTAGAAGCCCTCCCAACTCTATCTTCTGTCTCTTGTTTATTTCTTTACTCAGTACACATTTCCCTTCTCAGGAATGTACGGACCAGTCAGGCTGAACCCAACAATGTAGCACTCTCAGCGCCAGCTCCTGCACACTGCCATGCTCCCAGTCATCCTGATGATGGACTGAACCTCTGAACCTGTAAGTGAGCCACCCCAATGAAATGTTTTATTTATAAGAGTTGCCTATGGTCATGGTGTCTTTTCACAGCAATAAAAACCCAAATTAAGAATTTATCCTATCTATCTATCTATCTATCTATCTATCTATCTATCTATCTATCTATCTTCTATCTATCTATCTACCTACCTACCTACCTACCTACCTACCTACCTACCTACCTATAATCTCTCTGTCTACTTATTTAGTCACCTTTCTGCATTATAAGAATTTGCTTCATACTGTGATGGAAGTGGAGAAATGCCAAGGTCAATAGCTGGAAACCGTAAAGAACCAATATTGTGTGTTACTTTCCAAGGGTAGAAGAAGTCTTGCTCTAACTGTTCTAACCCAGCTATTAATCAGCCTTTTTGTTCTATTCAGGTTTTCACCCCAAAAGTAACACCTAGCTAGTTGTCTGGTACCTAAAGGATCGAGTCAAGTAAATACAAATTATGGATTCAAAGTTTTTTTTTTTAAAGCATTCATAATTAAAAAGGATTTCTTTTGTAATGTTTCCTGGTAGGTGATGTTGCAAGTCTGCTTGTCTAATTTCAGTTTCTCCTGAGAGAAAATAATAGTTAGGTGAGGAGAGCATCACTCCTATGAGGTGGTCACTATCACACTCATGCAGATGAGGGGACAGAAGTTCTATGGTTTGCTGAAGCTCATGCAGTTGATGAGTGAATGAAGTTGGCTGTAAACCACAGCTAAGTAACTCACTATAGGCTCTTAGTAGCTTTACTATGACTTGGGAAAACAAGATTAAAGGCAGAAGAAAAGGAAGGTGGAGAAAGACTTATTTCTTATGCATAACTTTAAAATTTAAAAGTATTTATTTCTATTTTATGTGTGCAAGTGCTTTGCTTACAATGTATGTGCTCCTAATGTGCACTGTCTCTGTTCAGGACAGAAAAGGACTTTGAATCTTTTGAAACCGAAGTTACAGATGATTGTGGGCCATCACTTGGGAATTGAAACTGCATCTTCTACAAGAGCACCAAGCGTTCTTAGCTGCCAGACCATCTCTCCAGCCCTTGAAAGGTGTATTTTTTATTAATATACATTCATTGTACAAAATTATTATTATGACAATTACATATCTATATCTCTATATATCTCTGTATATCTATCACATACTTAAAACCTAAATAATACTGAGAAATATTTTGCATAATATCAATCATAAGTTGGGAGTTATGCTAAATAATTTGGAAACACTAACCAATTTAATTTTCAAAATAATAATAGAAATTAGAAACCGTCATATTCACTTTACAGATAAGAAAACTGAGCCTGGCTGGAATGCCCACCAATGCCTTCTCAACTCTGTGGCCTTTGATCAGTCTTATCTGTTTGATGTCGCCCGATTTTGAATGCCTTGCTTATTCTATTATGTTGGGCTAGTAGGAGAATTTACACATTTTTAAAAGTGCAGCATTCCCCTGCTTCTGCAGAGGTAACTGCACTTCCTTTAGCGCCCGTGAATATCCAGTAATTCTCAAGAAAACGTGGAGGTGCTCTTCTCTTACGCAGAGACTCCTCATTTATCTCCCTTAGTCCTAATACTAACAGCTTCTGAATTTAATAACACAAATGCTCACCTACAAATAGGGGAAATAAACACTTATCTTGCCACACGGCGAAGCTCTACCTCATAACAGACCCTGGAATAAGCGGCTTTCACAGGGACGGTTACTGCCTGAGGCTGCTTGAAAAGCTTCGGTCTTTTCTTGTATCTACTGCAGGACATTTAATGTTGGCTGCTAATACTGGTTACAGTCAACCCTTCAACAGTGTCTCACTTAGGCTTTGCAAGAAGGTGACAAAACAAAATCAATGTTAAAATGTCAAAGAAAAAGGCTCACCATTGAATTCTGCTTTGCTCCGCTCACCCATCTGGAACTAGAGGCTCCAGCCATCATTTCCCATCCAAGTTCCTTTTAAGAGGAAACACAGGCAAATTTCTGAGTCGACTTTGTTCTGACAAGTCTCCTTGAGGCAAGGTCATCATAATTGTCACCCACGTTTTTCTGTCGTCTTGTCAGATGAATCCGTGAAATTCGCAGATTAACCCAAGTCCCTCACTCAGGCATTCTAAATGCCAAATGTTCAAGTGTAACAAAAAATTACACATCTGGTAATTCTGCATGTTATTTATAGCCTTTCTGATAGAGGCATAATTGATTCAGAAATGTAATTTACAGCTTGGCATCTCCGTTTCAAAGCCTCAATTCCATGACATCCACCGAGAGTAATCTCAACATTTGTGGGGAAGCAGAGATAATAATTGGAAGGAATTTTTGCATGATAGCTGCATGCTTCTGCATAAAGTTTTCCTTGCTCCTTGTCTTTCATTTGCAGAGTGGGCCATATTCATGTCAGCCATACACTTTTAATTCCACGGGTGAATTATGGAGCTATAAATGGAGTGTAAAGTTGATCAACAAACCCTAGAGTGACAGCGAGCATCTGAGGCCAGTTTCTTTTGCCCCTTATTTTAATTGCAGCCCTCTTAAGAAAGCCCTCTCTAATTTAACTAGGCAATTGTTCTCTTTAAAGGGAACAGTTGTTATTTAAAGCCACTTTGAGAACTATTCAGGAATGCTGGAAATTTTGCTTTATCCAAGAATAGTGACAAAATGACTTCCCCCATTGTTTTAGAATATAAAACTGATGGTTATCTTGTTTAAACTACTCTTTATGTCTTGTGCATATTTTTGGGAAAAAATAAGCTTGTATGTATGAGTGTGAGGGGAACAATTTCTTCTAGCTAGTGTGGTCCTATATAAGGTTTATTGAAATAATTTTAGATATATTAACGTTTATATCCAAATACTGCAATTATCCTAGTTCTTATCATATATTAAATCTTTGTAAAGTAAGTTTACTTAAGTTCTGAGGTTAATTCATTTAATATTCTCTTTAGCTTTACTGGTATACTCAGGTGCATGGGAGGTTTGTTAGTGGAATTCATAACCCTAGAAGCTATTCTAGGAATTTCAAGAAGCCCCTGACTATTCATTAAGTCATAGTTTCTGGCTTTGCTCTTGGTTCACTGGTTTTCTGTGTTGCCGTGAATTCTAGTGTTTGAATAGTGTTGCTGCCTTCTAACCTCAAACATTAGCTCTGGCCTGAGAGTTCAGGCCTGATGTGCCATCTCTGCTCATGGCTGTTTACTTCTTCGCTCATAGTGGCTGGTCAAGATGAAGCCAGGAGTCTCTGCTCATGGCTGTTTACTTCTTCGCTCATAGTGGCTGGTCAAGATGAAGCCAGGAGTCACCGTCACTCTAGCTCTTCTACTATTATTATTTGACTTTATTCATCCTAGGAAATCAGAGATGTACTCCAAAGTGCAATATGAAAATAAAAATTGCACACATAAACATTGTTAACGTATTTGTGTACTTTTCCCATATAGTATTTCTATCTTCTATGTATTTATTTATATGAAAGTTTGAGATTATCTTTCTAGTATAGCTTATTATCTGTGATTGTCACTCAGCATTTTATCATTCTATGTGCTTATCTATAAAATATTCAAAACCTTTTAATGTTGTAAAGGAAATACACTATATAAATGTGCCAAAGCGTATTTACCGATTTTTCTAGGTGTTTTGATTAATTCTATTGTTTGGGCAACCGTTGTTGAGCACCCTATTATTCATTAGTTTTTTTAATTGAGAATTTATTATACATGAAACCCTGTTTTATATATTAAAAAATTAACCAAAGCAATTGTTGAAATTACTTAGAAATGAAGAAACCTAGAACATAACAGAAAAAGCAAATGATCCTATTACCACTTAGGAAATATGAGCTGTTAGATATGGGAGCACATACTTGTAAATTCCTGGTACTTGTGAGGCTGAGGAAGGATGATTGTCCCTTTGGAGGTAGTTTGAACTATGCATTTGAGAGACTTTCTCAAAAATAAATAAAAAAACCCCCAAAACCTGACTAATGAATACAGTGACCCATGGGGAGGGAGGGGGAAGAGTGTAAGTCTGAAAAACTACAAGTGTAATTTAATGTATTTGACTCATTGAGTAGGAAGACTATAAATCGATTAAAAAGATGCATGGTGCATTGTCCAGATCAAGATAGGGCCCTCAGAAAACTTTCATGAGGCTCCCCCACCTCAAGACAGTGAAAGTCCTTAAAATGGCTTAAGCAGTGAGCTATGTAATGAGAATACATTGTGCGAAGACCATGGGAGACTCTACAGAGCTTGTATTAGTTAGGAGCAAAGTCAATAGGGAGGGAAGCTGCTCAGGAAGTTATTTCCATAGTCCAAATGTGGGTGATAGTAGGTGGACCTAGACAGGAGAAGAATTAGAATGGAGAAAATCATGGCAGTTCAACTCAGCATGTGTAGGAGAAGGGATGGATGAAGATGCTCTTTGGTTAACTTGTGATACTGTTTGCTTGGAGAGATGCAGCAAGGAGGAACACCCAGTATAACAGTTCAAAAGCGGTGAGGTTTTTCCTTTTCCTTTTTTCTGGAGAATCGACAGTTTACTAAGTGAAGCTTAAAAGAAGACTGAGAGGGAACAGAACAGAGGTTTGGGAGTGAGAGCTCCATCTAATCTGATCATTTTATCCAGAGAATTTTAGGAGTGAAATTACTCATCAGAGGTTATTGGTGCATTTGGCACAGTAATATCCAGAAAGCTCACAGATGTTGGTCAGTAGACACAATAATTTGGTCTTTGGACCAGTCTGTCACTGTGTTCTTTGGGACCTTGTATGTTCTTGGCCCAAGCCCTTCCCTACAGTCAGCCTAGCATGCCTTCAGGAGAACTCTGTTAGATCTTGACTCCTTTTCTTGTCCTCATGGGTGGTATGGCGTGTTTGAAGCATCATATTAACATTCCAAACAGAAGTTGGACCATTTATACCATGATAAATAACACACCAGAAGGAAGACCTTCTTCAATACCTGGCTCCTCCTCAAACTGTAGGCCCACTTGTGGTTTCTAAATGTTTTAATTAATGCCCCTCAAAGGAAGGTTTTGCTAAGGCAAATGAGAGATACCTTGATATATACCCGCTCATCTGCTGGAGCTTAGGAGCAGAGGGGTCTGACGTTCCCCAAAGTCCTTAATTCTCTTCTCACTGTTCCATCACCATAGCCTTTGTGGTTTTTGTTTTCTTCTATGCTATCACTCTGTTTACAAAGAAAAGGAAAGGAAGTAAGCCATTTATTAGGCACTGAGACCATTGAGTGTCAGGGAATTGCTTTTACATTAAGATATATATGAGACTTTAAGAATAACTATTTTTTTGGTTAGAAAGTTCATTCGTGACTTGAAAAGACAGAGTTCTAAAATTAGAATATGTTTCCTTTTTTGTTTTAAGTAAAATATCCTATTATATAAATAATGTTTGGTAATTACTCAGTTGTTAGTCTACAAGTTTCACATGTAAGATACTTTTTATATAGTCATAAGTCTATGAATATCATTATTTTGTAGATGAGAAAATGGAAAGCAGGGTTGAAACCCTTGTTCGAGACTGTGTTAGAAGTCAGTAGGGGAACCCACATTCGTGTTCAAGCAGATTGGGTGTGGAAGGTGAACGGAGGATAACCCGTGATTCCGGGTGAAGTAGTTCAAGCATGTCTAAGACAGAAATCTTTGTTCTCACTTCGGAGCTCATAATAACAGTCTCCCTGGGAAGGCAGGCTGGAGTGTGGTAACAGTGTCACAGTGTGTAGAAGGCAAAGCAAGAATTTCTAAATGTCTTGTGAAACAACTTTCAGAAGCTATCAGCCCCCTCACATGATTTCTTGTAAGGAATAGCAGACTGACCTTCTGCTTTTATCTATTCTTATCCTTAATTAGCAAGTATTTGTCTTCTGTGAGCAGAAATGGAGCAGTCGCTGGGCTTTAAACACGTCATAATTCGCATGAAAAGAAAACAGTCATTTCTTTCTTGGGTAGCACATGAGATTTCATTATTGGATTGGTTCTTAAAGTCTTGACCTCGTCTAGAGATATCCACTGATTTCACGGTGGACCTACTCTAAAGCAAAAGGCCAAATGCTTCTCTTTGATTAGTAAAGAGGTACTTCAGGTAGAGTCAATATGAACTCTGCATGTGGCCAGACTATCGAGCGGGTCACAGACAACCTTCCTCCTGCACGGCGGAATGTGTCACGCCCAGTTTCCTGTCTGCTTTGTATCCCTGGCTGACCTTCAGAAAGCTAGGCATTTTCACATCCATATACATATCTATTTAAAAACCCTCAATCAGCACTTTTACTAGTTTTTCTCTCGTGGCTGTGCCTGTCTCCCATAGCATAAGCTGGCATTAATCTCTTGATGCTTAAAAATACTGATTAATTTTCCAGCAATATTTCAATATTCATCAGTAATGAATTTTTATAAGTGCTGATCTTTGAGTCCCTTTTCTGACATCTAGGACAAACCCCCGTCGACCTCATATGTCTGTCTGTGGAAGATGGTAGTTGAGATTTAAGGACTTCTAAGGTCAAATAAAGAAGGTTACTCACTGGTTGACACATGGATATACTGTCAATAGTTGACACACGTTGCTAAGATCACTTACTAACCACAGAACCCAAACTCAGGAGCACTAGGGAACACTTAACAAAAGGTGTCTTTTCAGCAGAGAGCTCCTTTCTCACCATGAACTTCTCTCACTTCCATTTTATCAGTGGCTTTACCTACCTAAGTACCCAGTAAGATGGTTTGTCAAAAGGCCTGTGCCATGCACGTCAGTGGTAGCATAAGGCACAGAACATTTTACAAGTTAGGTTTCTTTAAGGTAGGCTCTGGGCTCAGGGCTAGAATTACAAGAAAAGTCTGAAGTTCTTCATCATGAAGGAAGAGCGTATGCCTATGAAGGCCAGTGCTACCCTTGTCTTCATCCAGGTAGTTGTATCAAAGGCAAAGCGACCACTAGAGAATGAGATTGTTTAAGCTGGCATGCTTGTTTTCTCCAAAGTGGAGATGCTACTGTGGTACTACTGTGATGCTACTGTGGTAGGCTGAGCTCATGGCAACTGTATGCTATTCCTAGACATTCCCATTGGGATTTAAAACCATGCTTGTTGCATTACATAGTCATAAGAAAAGAAAGAAACCTTTAAAGGCAGGAAACTTGGACGAGAACTTCAGTGTTAACTTTTGCTAGCTAAACAACTCAGTCAAATCATTTATCTCTGTTAAACCATTCCATTTGCCTACCAATATCCAGTCCCTGATTCCTTTGTTCTTTCGTTACTGCATTCCTTCATTTATTAAATATGTGGAACTTACTTTGTGACAAATCTTGTGCTAAGAACTTTGAAAATATAAACTCACGGCTGCTTTGGATTTCATTCAGGGTTTGCTTGAGTTTGGAATGCTCAGGTCACTAGTGTCCCTTACAAATATAGGTGGTTATGTTATGTGGTTATAGGCAAACAAGGTTAGGCTTCATGTAGGCTTTCTGGAAAGCATCTGGTGCTGGTGAGAATAAGGGACAGACCTGGCTGGTATGCATCCTTCCTGTTTACCTTTGCTCTTCTAAGCTCTTGTTTTCCCATTTAGAACGCATTTACAAAGCCCAGGGCTCCAGAAGACAGCACGAAGGACAGGGTATGGGCTGGGGCTGGTGTCTTCAGAGACTGTATTTCCCATGGCAGTGTTGACCCTCTACGCTGGCATCTCCTTACACCCTACTCTGCCTATCGCATGAACAAAAATGTTGTACTTTCTCAAACCAGGAGTGGGTTTTCTGATTTTGCACCTGACAGCTTTAACGGTTGAACCCTCTTCGGGCTTCAGTTTGCTGATCTACAAAAATGAGGGC
>PVIU01020317.1:16453-34380 GCA_004026605.1 Ondatra zibethicus
ACACACACACACACACACACACACACACACACACGCAACTGTAGCCATTACACAATCTTCAATATTTAGCCTTTGAACTATCCTTTTCTTTTATTGGGTGGGGTGTGTTGGCCCTTTGGCCATTGCTGTGAGGCAGCATCTGACCACTCAATATGTAGGCTGTACCAAATTTGCTTCCTAATTTTTTTCTTGTACTCAATGATGGCCTAGGGATAAGAGCCATGCTGAAGAGGGACTGGAAATGAAGCTCTGCTATGGTGTTCTTCAGTGACATAGCAATCTGCTTTTAGTCCCTTCTCTTTAATCTTCGAACCATATAACTGTTGATAAATTGCTTAAACTTTCTGAACCTATGCTTCCCAGCTGGAAACAATGAAAAGAAAACTAACCTCTCAGGCTTCCTCTAAATGTCCAACAACTCAAAGCCTTTTTGGAAGCATGATTCCTGCCTTGGGAAGCCTTCTGCAAGCACCCCTTCCTTGTCTACTCTCAGGTGTTTGTTTGTTTGTTTATTTATTTATTTATTTATTTATCTTAGTCAACTGCTAGGCTCCCTTTGTTCCTGGCAATGTTTTAGCACAGGATTCCAAGAATTTGTTTCAAACATTTTCTGAAGCGGCCGGAGAAGAAGAGATGGCACTCCAGCATAATAAAGATGAAATATGACTTGCCTATCTTTTCCCAATGGATTTGATCTAAGGGATGCTGCACACTGGAAAAGATGGCTTTCTTTTGTTAATGAGCTTTGAAGGAAGGCAGTTCTTTCTTTTTGATGCAGAATCCTAACACACACTCTACACAGACCGAAGTTTAGAAAAATAATGGAAATGAAGAGAGGAGAGAGAGAGAGAGAGAGAGAGAGAGAGAGAGAGAGAGAGAGAGAGAGAACTCTGAAAGTCTCTCTCTTCAGGCCAGTCCTTATTGACTTAAACAAAATGAAGCTTTGCTTTGTCTGAAATAAGCAGGGCACTGGGACTTTTTCAATGGGATGACCCAAGCCGATACTGGAGAATGGCAGGCTTATCTGAGCCATTTTCCTCTGTGGTTGGTGGGTCATGGAGTGAAAGGCAGAAAAGGTTGGAATCGTCAAATGGTGGAAGTTTCACAAGTGCAAAAGATTGTAGCTGTCTGATCACTTACTGAAGTTCTGGGGAGCAACACTTAGCACCTATGTTACCTCACAAGGCAGTGGCCTCATGATTTCTAAAACACCCAGAGATGGAGAGGCATGCAGAACTACACCAGACGGATAAGCTGTTCCCAAAGAAAGTGAGTTCTTGCGTGTGAGCAGGTGTGGAGGGTACGGTGCGTTCATCTTAGCTGTTTACAGCATTCCTTCTTCCCACAGCAGATGCAGTCTGAGTTGGTAAACAGAGAACCACTCGTATTCCAGAACCAGGGGCTACCTCAGGGCCTTCGGTGGCAGCGCTAGTAGCCACCTCACTACCAGGTGCCAGGTGTGACACATTTCTACTGTCACCAGAGAGTAGCCCTTTATAAAGCTCCAGTCCAGCCATCATGCTCCCCCTTCTCCGCTCCCCGCGGCCCCGGCTTCCTATTTCACCATGTGATTATTCTCCCTGGCATCATTGTGATGGTGTGATGTCGTTTATTATTAGGTTTGCCCTAGAGACCCAAGCAGCCAGGTTTTCTCTGTCTTAGGCTTTCAGCTTCTAAAACTGTGATTTGAATAAAGTTCCTTTCTTTATAAGTACTCAATGACAGATATTTTCGTATAGTCACAGAGGACTGACTAAGGCGGTGGCTGCATTGCATGTTAGGAAGACACGCAGAGTTACTCAGGATCTGGCACCCCAACAACACAACCACCTCAATTTCTGCTTTGGAACGCTATATCAAAGTGGGGCTTGAAGATTTACCTTTATTTTCTTGTAGACAAAATGGAGTTTTTTCCTTTCACCATACCTGTGAAGATTTTTGATTTACTGTTTCAAGAGCAGTGGGAAATTGGTTAACTAAAACTACAAAATCTATGTGAGTTATAGGAAATATGGATATAAATGTACATTTTGGTCAGAGTTCAGCAGGTTTTATCATTTGTTTCAATCTGGTGAACTAAATTTGAGAAGACCCTCTCTTCTTCTACCCCCACTATTTTTTCTAAGCAATTTTGTTATATGAAATGAAGTCTTGAGTTTTGTTTTGATTTAGGTCTAATTGGAGCCACACTTTCCCTGAATCTAATTTCAATTAGAGCTAATTATAGGGGGAAAGGTCATAGCTGTACTGAGAGTATTACTCTGTTCAAAATGTATTGGTACCCTATAATATTAATTCTGCTCCATAGAGATATAAGTGAAGACAAAAATGAATTACCAAAACATTTCTGTGTCTTCCTTTTGTTTAAATCAGTAGGGAAAAATTCATACATACTTATTGACAAGAAAATCTCTTAGATATGAATAAATACCAGCTTTCCAGTTGATTTGTATCCATTTCCTGATAGCAGTTTGGAAATTGCCAAGTGAGAGACATTTTGTATCTATTGAGCTTGAAATGATGATGCAATTCTCTCTCGACTGGTGTGCCATACTCACCTATATAAAACACTCTCTTAAAACAGTCTGGAAACTTGCGGAGGAAGGAAATAAAAAACATGATTCATTTGCTTTTCTGAAAAAGAACAAAAGAATCACTTACCCAAACATAGTAAGTCGTTGACATCTAAATAGTTGTACAGTAGCTACACAAGAACTCTTCAGGCCAAGGCGACTCACGTTTCCACATCTGACTTATGGTAAGCTTTTATTAATGAACGTATCTACCGTTCAGCTCTTATCTCTATATGCCAATTGTTGGCTATTTCTTTACTCTGGTGTTTTATACAGGTCCAAGGCAATGAGTGTTGTAGTACTGAGTTCAGATCATGAGCATCATAGAACATAGGTGGCAGCAGGGTAGTCTTTAATCTCTGCAGAATTTTTTTTCATCTGCTTCATTTCTCAGTGGCTATAACCTGGTGAGTAACCAAAATATGACTGTGTAATAGTATGTCTCAATTACTCCAAGGTGATGAGGAAACAGCCAGGCAGCACAAGGCTCCTCACTCTCCTTTCTCTGTATGAACCTTGGTGTGAATATTTGATCTTGATCCTTTAATGAAGGCTGGGTAGTAAGAGACCACTTACTCATCAGAAAGTACTGAGATGCTGGCATCTTTGATTGTGAAACACTGAGTATCCATGGGGGGAAAATATCAGCAACCTACAGCAACCTACCAGAGCTGGGGACTCCTTGCCCTCAGATGCCCATAATAGAATATTCTGTGTTAGGAAAGCATATTAACACTAGAGGCCATATGCAGGCTCAGGGCTATTTATTAAAAAAATCATTACTGTAAGCTGGGTGTAAATGATGAAATATTTTTCTTTGAGCCAATGCTTCCTTGCATTAAAATATGTATACAAACTAGATTTCAGACTTTCAAGGACCCGGGTAGTAAACACTAAAATATATGCACCATCAGAATCAAATATTTGTATGCATCCACAAGAGATTATTGACTAAAAGTCCCCCTTGCCTTTGTATGTTTATTTATATATTTATTTGTTTAAATCTTTCTGTCTATAACTCAACATTGTAAGTTCAAGGGAGAGAGAGTGTTACTTACGAATGACTAATGAACCCAGAGCCTCTAGTCAGGCTTACTGTTTGAATGGAAAAAAAAATAAGTGGAGCAAATCCATTTTAGTTTTTTAGAATCTAATGCTCTTGGACCTATAGAGAGCACCGTGAACTCAAAGCAGTCAGATGTAGACATGGTGTTCTCAGGAGCAATCACAGCTCCCTGTAAGTCAGCGACTTACAGATTGCCCTACAAGGTCTCCTTGATTCTACAGGCCCATACAGAACCGTAAATTATAGCTGTGCGTGTCATTGCAAATGAGTTAATTGCTATCTCCTGGTAACAATGAAGCTGTTAATCAGGCTAACTAAACAGGGCTGTAGTTATTTTACCAGAGAGGGAAAGCCTGTAAGAGACTCATATTTCACCATGGTCCTATAACCTCCTCGTCCTCCCCCACTCAACACACTGACATTTTATAATGCTAATACGGGTAAGGAATAATCATAATACTTAGCATTTCTATAGCTCTTAACAAACATTTGATAATTAATCCTCATGCCACCTTTGAAAGGCAAGTGGTCGTGTCTATTGTTATCCAACCTTCCAAAGCCTGGAACTGGAGAAATGTTAAGAGATTCTCAGAAAGGTTAAGAGCCTTGTCAAAGGTCACAAGAAAAGCTAGTAATAGAAGTTAAACTCCAGCTGAGACATCATGCCACGCAGATGTGTGACCTCTCGGAGGCTTGACAGCACTTTAGTGTCGTGAGGCCACTCTGAGCTGTAGGAAGCTCGGTAGGACTGGGGAGAAAACAGTACAGAGGCCAGAAACAGGTGATGTGTGCCCATCGGTGGCGTGGAAGAAAGAAGCAGCTCAAGCCTCAGTTTCTCATTCTCCCCTTTTGTCCCCCACAGCAGTCTCTTTCTTTGCTATACTGTTGAGTGAAGTATGCAAACCTTTAAGGAAAGGATGCCCCCGAATTTAAAAGCATAGTGCTCTTTTTCCAGGTAGCATCAGACAAGTGGGACTCCCCATTAAGAAAAGGGCAGCCAGGTTCTCCTTCAGAGACCCAGGCACACTCAAGAGGAATGAGAATTAGGTGGCCCATTTGTCCTGCTTGCCATACACATAGGCACGTCTTGCATGCACATGCCAAAAAACCAACCAGTCAACTAACCAAATAAACAAAAACCACATGTAAAAAACCATCAAATTAATGAACAAAAGTACCCTAATGTTTCCTTATTCTTCAATTATGTGGAAAATATCTTGACCTAAATAATACTCTTTATTGCAATCACCAATTCCTGTGACCTTGTACTATGTAATAAAGTGTATTCCTAAGTACAAAACTGCATTTTAGAAGTTGAAAATGTGAGAGAAGAAATTGAGCTCACTGGAGGAATGAGAAAATATGAGTGTGTGAGATGTTTTGACAAATCAAATGCTAAAAATGCAGATTTTTGCAATATTAAAAACCATTTTTTTACCAATTGCTATTTATCTTTATATGCTAGCAGTACCTAATAAAAGTTTATTTAGCATTCTGAAATGGAAATCTTGCCTCTCTTAAGTGATATTGATACCTGGAGCTGGCCAGAAAAGAAAGTTTCAGATAAAAAAAAGTCATATGGGGAGAAAGGTAGCTATAATTAGCTTACAGGAAGTCATCCACACGGTTCTTAGAGGAGTTTGCCTGCCACTCTGTCCCACCTGCCAAAAACACAGAGTACTGTGGTAACAGGAGCGTGTAGAAGGCAGCAGAGTGAGTCTCAGAGATTTCATTGTTGTTGTTATGTTGAGATAGCATCTCCCTACTTAGCCTAGGCTAGTCTGGAAGCTTTGACCTTCCAGTGTCTGCTGCTCAAGTGCTAAAATAATGGGGCTGAAAAGCCTGGCGGTGGTGGCGCACACCTTTAATCCCAGCACTCGGGAGGCAGAGGCAGGACGATCTCTGTGAGTTTGAGGCCAGCCTAGTCTACAAGAGCTAGTTCCAGGACAGGCTCCAAAGCTACAGAGAAACCCTGTCTCAAAAAACAAAACAAAACAAAAACAATAACAACAACAAAAAACAGGCCCGAGACACCACATTTGCCTCTAATCTGAGACGTCTGAAAAGGATTATGGCAAAGGACAACAGAAAGAAATGAAATCATGAGGTCATAGGAAGCAAGAACATCCAACTACTCTTCACCTCAACAGTATTAAAGAGAGATCAGCTAAACCACTGTTGGTGGCACACGCCTTTAATCCCAGAAGGCAGAGGCAGGTAGATCTCTGTGAATTTGAGGCCAGCTTGGTCTACACAGCTATTTCCAGGGCAGTCAGGGCTACAAGGTAAAACTCTGTCTCAAAAAACAAAAAAACAAATGAGAGAGAGAGAAATTAGTTAACTACTATGACTCCTATTAGCTGTTTTGTGTCCCCAAACCATTGATTCAGTTCCCTAGGTATTTTGCAAGATTGTATGTTCATGAGTATGTAGTTTGGAAGAGATGGGACTGGGCTATTTTCTTTAACTGATCTTAGTCAACTAACTAAGATTATTAACATTAGAATCTATATCATCACATAGAAAACCTTAGTAGAGAGCCTTACAAGCTCAAATATTCAAATGTTTATCATAATTTATTGGCTAATATAAAAGATGGAATTAGAAGCCAGTACACTGGTCAACAGGTAAGAAATACTTGGGAATCACCGTGAGACCAAACTGGGGTGGCCGTTTTGAATTGCTTGTGCTGGGGCTTTAAGACAGCTTTTCTGTATTTAAATATAGACTGCAACTTTTAAAGACTCTAAGTGAGACACTGATATTTGAATTGTTTTAAATCAAAATAGTTCTCTTAACCATTTTAATTATGTCCTTAAAAATAATAGAAAACCCCCCCAAAACCAAAAGTTCAAGGGTGAAGGTGGTACTCACTCCAATCAAATACTGAAAGATTGCATTATTGGTCCTCATGGCTTTGTGTCAGCCAGGATCTAACTTCCCAGAAGATGAGCGCAGCATGGGGCTTGTCTGACAGAAATACTATTTGAATCATTAGGATGCTGGAGCTGAAGGCAGCAGGCCATCACTTTCAGTTCTGAAAAGGTTGTCTCTCTCAAAGGTGACTTACACATTCATTACATTCTTTGCCTATGTAAATTAGTAATCAAATATTCTAAGTGGGTGATGAAAAATAATTTTGTCTATCGCTAGCATCCCAAATCATAGTCACAAGGTTCAAAAAGTCGGACTAGGGAGTTTTATTAAAATATCTTCCTAAGTGTCACCTTATTATATTTTCTAAGTTATTAAATCTTCTGTAAGCATATGACCTATCTAAACACATGTAAAATTTATTTAGAAAGTAAATAAATTTAGATCCCCAAATCTTTGACTATACTGTTTAGTAAACTTTTTCCTCACGAGAGAAGCTGGAAGAATGAATGAGCCTTAATTAACTTATTGGCTTCTTGGTCATGCGATTGCTGTGTGGAATCCATTATTTTAATTGGCTGTCTTCTGTGGACAGCTTTATGTATGTAGAGAGAAGGAAACAACAAGTTAATTTCTAATAATTCTCTATTTGTCTAGCTCTTCTAATGGCATCCATCATTCTCGATTTTAATTACAATTTTTAAACATGCAAATGGAAGATGAAGAGTCAGAATTTGAGAGATGGTAATTCATTTAAGTCACAGGAGACAGAAAAGGATCACAGTAAAACCTGCGCATTGTAGCATTCTGCGTTCTGATGTGGTGCAATGCATCCCTATTTCAGCTTTGTAAGAGTTTTGGGCTGGAGAGAAGGCTCAGCAGTTACGAGCTCTTTTAGAGGACCCAGGTTTGGTTCTTGACACTGACATGGCAGCTCACAACCATCTGTAACTCCAGTTGCATGGGATCTGATGCCTTTTTATGACTTCCTTGGGTTTTGAGCATGCATATGGCATATCTCTCGCTCCCTTCCTCTCTCTCTCTATTTATCTATCTATCTATGTACATGCAGGCAAAACATTTATACATGTTAAATAAGATAAAACAATCTAAAAACCATTTAAAAAGAAGGTAAGAGCTTTGTTATTGTTCAAATTTCCCTAATACTCTTTGCATTTATGCTTATAAAAACAAAACAAACAAGCAAACTGAGAGTTTATGGGTGCTGTGCTGAACAGTGACCTAGTCTACAGAAAAGCCACAGTTAGCAATCTCCAATGCAGAGTTCAGTTGTTTCCCAAAATGTGATTATGAGGAAAACCAACAAGCATTTAATCTAAGTTTTTGTATGAATAGAAGTTTGGATTTCTCATGAGTAAATTCTTAAGCTTAACTACATGGCCACGTGGCATGTGGGTTTAATCTCTAGGCCGCCAAACTTCTCCAAAGCACAGTATCACTTAGCATTCTTAACAACAATGCATGAGAATTCCCAGCACTGTGGCCTTGTATCTCGTCCTTGTATCTATATATAAACTAGAAACATGACAAGGGGTTCTATGTGATATTTTGATGTTATACACACATAGATATAGATCTTGCTCTCAGTCAAATTCAAATACAATGTATTTATTTTACATACCAGCTGCAGTTTCCCCTCCCTCTATTCCCAGTCTCTCTCTCCAATCCCACCTCTGTTCCCACTCCCTAATCTACTCCTGCTCAAGGAAGGGCAGGCATGAATATCAACAAACCATGGCATATAAGGTGTAGTAAGACTAAGCACCTCCCATGTATTAAGGCTGGGCAAGGTCACCCAGTATGAGGGTTAGGGTTCCAAAAGCCAGTAAGAGAGTCAGAGACAGCCCCTGCTCCCACTGTTAGGCGTCTCCCCAAAAAGACAACTGTAGCAAATATGCAGAATGCCTACCTAGGTCAGTGCCATACAGGCCCCCTGATTGTTGGTTCAGTCTCTGTGAGCCCAGGTTAGTTGATTCTTTGGGTTTTCTTGCAGTGTCCTTGACTCCCCTTGCTCCTATGATCTTTTCTCCCACTCTTCTGCAGGATTCCCTGAGTTCATTTTTATAATGACTAATAGCGTTGGGCTTCATATTAGCTACTTTTTGTTGCTGTGGTAGAAGTCCATGACCAAGGCAAATAAAAACAAAGACAAAACCAAAACATAACATCTAATTTGGCTTATGGTCCCAGAAGGTTAGAGCCTATTATGGGAGAAAAAGGCACGGTGGCAGAACTCGTATTTCAAACTGCAAGCAGGAGACAGAGAACACTGGGAATGGCAGTGTGATCTTTGCAACCTCAAAGCCTGGCCCCAGTGACATCTACTCCAACAAGGCACACCTCCTAACCCTTCCCAAACAGTTCCACCAAATGGGCTAATTGCCCAAACTTAAGAGGCTATGGGGGTCATTCTCACTCAAACCACCGTCATCATTCTTATACTTATTTGCCATCCTTGTATTTTCCTTGATGGATTCCTTGATCTGCCCAAATCATCTGCCATCTTTACTAACACATTAATTATGCATATCGCTGGGGCTCTGTGTGATGCTTTGATGTGATGCACACATAGACATGGATCTTGCTGTCAATCAGATCCAGTCATATCTCCCTCTCCAACTTCTATTCAGTCTCTGGTGTAAGTGTTCTACTTTTACAGCTTAGAACACAATAGGATGTTTGTGTTCCATCTTTTTTACCTGCATGCTGATTTCCAATTAATCCATTTTGCTGCAGATGACAGGATTTCATTCTTCTTCCTCTTTTTAAAGAGACTTACTTTACTTAAATGTGTATATGTGTATATATGTATGTGTCTGCATGTCTTTGTGAATGTGCACATGAGTGCAGGAGTTAAGTTCAGAAAATATTCTGATATTCTTGGAGCTAGAGTTAAAGGTGGTTGTGAGCTGCTTGATGTGAGATTAAAGATGTTCCTTTTTATTTCTGTTTGGTTGAAATTTCCATACTTTATTTATTTTTAAAATGCATTTTTTTCTCTTTGCTTTTGAGATGGTAGCTCTTTTTATGCTGTCCAGGTTTGTCTTGAGCTTGCTATGTGGTGTCAACTGTCTTGTAACTCAAGATCCTCTTGTTGTAACCTCACAAGAAGCTAAGATTATAAGTATGTACCATTGCACCATACACCAATAGAGATTTTATATATACACACATATAATTTAGGTTCTGCATATGGGAGACATATGCAGTATTTGTTTTCCTGAATTTGGCTTTTTTTGCTTAATTGTACACATTTCTAATTGTACCCATTTTCCTGAAAATAACATGAATTCATTTATCTTTGTGGCTGCATTAACTTATTTTTTAAAATTTATTTATTATGTATGGTGTTCTGCCTGCATGTCCGCCTGTATGCCAGAAGAGGGCTCTAGATCTCATTACAGATGGTTGTGAGCCACTATGTGGTTGCTGGGAATTGAACTCAGGACCTCTGGAAGAGCAGCCAGTGCTCTGAGTCATCTCTACAGCCCCACTGCATTAAATCCTATTGTGTATTTGTACCGTATTTTCTTTCTTAATATGTGTCCTGGATAATGAGACTAATGCAGCAATATACACAAATTTGGATGTTGTCTCTTTATTTAGACACTTATACTTTTGGGTTTATTCCACAGTGTGCTATAGATGGATCACATGGTAGTTCTGTTTTAGCTTCTTGGAGAATCTCTATACCTGATTCTTACATTATTTATCAACAGTGAATAAAACCTCCCCTTTCTCCACATCCTTGGCAGTACATGTCATTTATTTTCTGTTCTTTCTTTTGTTTTTTTGAGACAGGGTTTCCCTGTATAGCCCTGGCTGTACTGTAACTCACTCTGTAGACCAGGCTGGCCTCGAACTCAGTGATATGCCTGCCTCTGTCTCCCAAGTGCTGGGATTAACAGCATGTGCCACCACCATCTGACATCATTTTTTTTGGGGGGGGGTAATTAGTCATTCTGACTAAGGTGGGGAGGAATCTTAAAACACTTTTAATTTACATTTCTTGATGACTAAGGTTGTTAAACATTTAAAAAAGTATTTATTGGCCATTTGTAGTTCTTCAAATAACTATTTAAAGATTGAGAAAAACTAGAATGAATGTTGGATTTTGTCAATTTTTCTCCATCTATTGAGAGGAAAGTATAATTTTTCTTACTTATTGTATTAACATGGTAAATTGCATCAATTTTTCAAGTGTTAAATATGCTTTTCATACCCCAAATAAACTCCACTTGGCTATATTATTTCATGAAATGTGATTTATTAAACACTATCCATTTGAAAATGAACAACTTGGGGCCTGGGGAGATGAGCCAGTGGATAAGAGTGTTTGCTAAAAAAGCAAGAGATCCTGAGATCAAATCCCTAGAACCCACATAAAAAGCTGGTCATTGCCTTGTATTCCTATATCACAGAGTTGGTGGGGAGAGATATGTGGATCCTGGGAACTCTCTGGCTAGACAGTCTAGCAGAAACAGTGAGGTTCAGGTTCAGTGAGAGACTTTATCTCAAAAAATAACACGTCTATACGTATACATTCCTAAATGTAATCTGGCCAGTCTGTTTAATGTTACCAGTATGTTTGTTTTCAGGGCTGACCATTTGATGTTGGATCAACAGTTGGTGTGCTCTTCCTTAGGGAAGACTATTTATCCGACTCAAAAGTCAAAACAATTAATGAAAACATGGGCTATGGATGAGTGGATGGGAAGGTTTGGAGGGAGAAAAGAGAAGGGAGAAATAACGTAATTATGAATATAATAATTCAGTCTGACACTGAATTATTATATTCAGTGTCAGAACTACTGTGGAGAGCTATAAAGGAGGACATGTGGTGTGCTCTTCTGGCTTCTATATGCATGTTCCCTCTCACATGCACATATATTACATGTGTGTCTCCAGATGAACAACCTAGGGATTTTTAGTGCAGTCACATTTTTGTATGATCTTAACTTCTTTTGTGCTGGCTAATTTTACGTCAACTTGATACAAGCTAGAGTTGTCAGAAAGGAGGGAACCTCAACTGAGAAAATGTCTTTGTGGTGGTTTGAAAGAAAACCATAGGGAGTGGCACTATTGGGAGGTGTGGCTTTGCTGGAGTAAGAATGGTCTTCTTGGAGGAAGTGTGTCACTGTGGAGGCGGGCTTTGAGAGCTTTTGCTTAAGCTTCACTCAGTATGACAGTCAGCTTCCTGTTGTTTGCAAGATGTAGGACTCTCAGCTACTACTCCAGCACCCTGTCTGCCTGCATGCCGCCATGATGATAGTGGACTGAACCTCTGAAACTATAAGCGAGCTACTCGAATTAAATATTTCCTTTATAAGAGTTGCCATGCTCATGGTGTCTCTTCACAGCAATAGAAACGTTAATTAATAGAGCATCCATAAGGTCAATCTGTACACAAGCCTGTGGAACGTTTTCTCCCTCTCTCCCTCCCTCCCCCCTCTCCCTCCCTCCCTCCCTCCCCCTCTCCCTCTCTTTCTTCTTTCTCTCCTTCCTTCCTTTTTTGCAAACACTGCTAAATTTTATTTTCATTAGTAAAATTGCTGATTTATATTTTTAAAAACTTTTTATTGATTTTTTTTGGTGTGGTTTTCACATCATTGAATCCTGCTGTTGCTCTGTGTCATGGACATCCCGTAGCTTTGAATCTGTATTATTCACCTCTTCACATGCTCCAGGAGATCATAGATGGGGTGGGTGTTGGGATAGGCCAACTCACAGCCCTGGTTCTAGGCCAGGGTAGTAGCCGGGTTGGTCAACCCACCAGTTCTCCTTCATTCTCATCATTAGGATGAGGGGGTGAACTCTCCAGCACTGCCCCTGCTAGCTTACCCTGTATAGCAGAAAGCAAGGGGCAGGGCCAGTTCTTCTGTTGTCATACCCTCAGGGTTGGCTCACTCACACCTGCAGCACCAGGGACAGCTCTGTCTCTCAGGGACAGCAAGGCGTGGGGCCACTTTTCTGAGTGCTGTAGCAGAAGCAGGGCAGGGCTAGTTCTTCCATTCTCTAACCTCACCCCAGTGCCAGGCCAGCTCTCCAGCCTGCTGAAGGCGGTGAGGGGCCAAGGGTGAGACATTTTTCCGTATCCACACCACCACATGGCAGATGAAGGGTCATTTTCTTGGTGAGTGATTGATGGGGGAGAGCCCAGAGCATTGTGGGTGGGGCCACTCCTGGGCTGGTGCTCCTGAGTTCTATAATAATGCAGGTTGAGCAAGCCATAAAGAGCAGGTAAGTAAGCAGCACCAACTTCCCCCATGACATCTGTCTCAGCTCCTGCCACTAGGTTCCTGCCATGATTGAATTCCTGTTCTGACTTTCTCCAATAATGAGCAAGGTAGAAGTGTAAGCCAAATAAAATTTTTCCTTCCCAATTTGGTTTTGGTCATGGTGTTTCATCAAAGTAATAGATACTCTAGTTAAGTATCTTTCTAGTTTAAAAAAAATTATTGTGCATATGTGAGTAACATGGGGAAACCAGAGGACAACTTTGGATGTTATTCTCAAAATCATTGGCCTCTTCCTCTCAAACAGGGTCTCTCTTTGGTGGAGCTCACCAACTGAACTAAGACTGGCTATCCAAGAAGATCCACACATCCTCCAATGTCTGCCTCTTCAGCACTTGGACTAAAGTGCATGTGACCATGCTAAACTTTTGTTTGTTTTTGTTTTGTTTTAATTTTTGCCTTTTCTATAGTGAAAGGTACTCTCCCTACACTGATCTCTTTGAGGAAAGTTGTCTTTGGTTTCCCACCCTACCCCATTTTTTTCCCCAGAAATACTATGCTCAGTTCTACGTTACCTATCTTAACTCCAGGGATCTCATAGTCCACTATGGGATTAGGGTTCTGAATTTACCCCCAATTCTCAGAGTTCAGTTATAACGGTGTTTTAACTCCAGCTCCCACAGGGTTCACAGAGATAAGTGTGTGACTGGGGTTTTGACTCCATTTGATCACCCTACCCATGGTCATACTGCCACAAAAATAAGGCCAGGTTACCTCAGTGACCCATCTGGGAATTGACACCACGATTCTCTAGTTTTCATAGGTTATCCCCATGAAGACATCCTTTTAAAAAACTCAAAAACAAAACAATCAAGTAGAGTCAGAAAAAGTGGAAGCTAAAACTGGAAAGCAAGTGCATGGTGACAGATACAGAAAGCATGATATGCTTGTTAAGGTTCTATTGCTGTGAAGAGACACCATTACCATGGCAACTCTTATAAAGGAAACCATTTAATTGGGGCTGGCTTACAGTTTCAGAGGTTTAGTCCATTATTATCATGGCAGAAAACATGGCAGTGTGTAGGCAGACATGGTGCTGGAGAAGGAGCTGAGAATTCTACATCTTGATGCTCAGGCATCAGGAAGAAACTGAGACACAATAGGCCTGGACTGAGCTTCTGAGACCTCAAAGCCCTCACACAGTGACACACTTCCTCCAATAATGCCACACACACTCCAACAAGGCCACATGCCCCAATAGTGCCAGTCCTTATGAATCTATAAGGCTACTTTCATTCAGTCTGCCACATTCCACTTCTTGGCTGCCATAGGCTTATAGCTATATGATAATGAAAAATGCATTTCAAAGGTCTCCATAGTCTATAATAGTCCCAACATTGTTTAAAAGTCTGAAGTTCAAGTCTTTTTTGAGACTCATGTAATTTCTAAGTTGTAATCCCCTATAAAATCAAAATGAAAAGTCAGATCACATACTTCCAACATAGAACGGCACAGGATATATATTACCCTTCCAAAACACAAGGAAGGGAGCATAATGAGGAAATACTGGACCAAAATAAGACTGAAAACTAGTGGAGCAAACTCCAAACTCTGCATCTTCATGTCCGATGTCAAAATGCTCTTCAGATCTCCAATTCTGTTCAGTGAATACAACACACTTCTTTCTCTTGACCTGGTTCTTCTCCCTGTTAACAGTCTCCTTGGCAAGTATCACACAATTCTGGCATCTCCAACATCTTGGGTTCTCCAAGGCAGTCCAGGCTTCAATATCACTTCTTCACAAAATGACCTCTCTACTAGGCCTCCATTCAGGGACACCCCTGACCCATGCCTGCCCTCAGTAGTATTTTTTTAGACACGTAGGCAAATTCCATAACCTATTTCTCCTATCCTTAACTCTAAAGCCAGAACCCACGTGGCTGAAGCTGTCAAGTTCTGTGGCTTACTTGGGTTGGAACATGGCCCCCATGTTTAATTACATCTTTACCAGCTTTCTGTTTTCTTTGATTTCCTTCACTGCCTAAGCTTGTGTCTTGGCGAGTTTTATGTGTCCAGTTGACACAAGTTAGAGTCATCAGAGGAAGGAGCCTCAGCTGAGGAAATGCCTTGATGAGATCCAGCTGTAAGGCATTTTCTCAATTAGTTATTAGTAGGGGAGGGCCCAGCCCATGGTGGGTGGTGCTATCCTTGGACTTCTGGTCCTGGGTTCTATAAGAAAGTGGTTGAGCAAGCCAGGGTGGACTAATCAGTAAGCAGCTCGCCTCTATGACCTCTGCATCAGCTCCTGCTTCCAGGGCTTTGAGTTCCTGTCCTGACTTCCTTCAGTGATGAATAATAATGCTGAATCATAAGCCTAATAAACCCTTTCCTCCCCAACTTGCTTTTTGGTCATGGTGTTTCGTTACAGCAATAGAAACCCTAACTAAGACAACTTGACTGCCCTGAAACTCAATCTGTAAGTCAGAATGGCCTTAAATTCAGAGATCTGCTTACCTCTACCTCTGGAATACTTGGATTAAAGGAGTGCACCACCCACACCGTGCTCTAAGATTTTCTTTAATTCCTTTTCACAAGTTGGAAGCTCAACTGGGTGGGGTCTTGTCCTGAGGTCACCGCTTCCTTTATTCCATTTAACATCAAGCTTTTCTTTAAATCTGTTTATCCCCTTGAACACAGACTCAGCTCCATTCCACTTCCTGGTGCCCCCCTTTCTCCTCAAATTGTACATTTTAATATGTTTCCTTGCTCAGCTTGTTCCTTTTCACTATAAAGCTTCACCAATAACCACATGACAGTCAATAGTAGGTTGTTTTGAAATTTCCTCTGCCAGCACAACTAATCCAAAACTCTTCACTGTAGCCTCAGGCAGACTTTTTAGACAAGGACAAAAAAATCCACATTCTTCGCCCAAATCCAATAACAGTCTCATGGCCTCATATTAATATTCTTCTCCTCTAAAGCCTCTTGAATCACACCCCCACATTTCAAATTACCTTCATCACCACTGTCTTCCATGAACCTACTAATATGGCCTGTGAAGCCACATTTAAAGCATTCAGCTGCTTTTCTAATCCAAGGTCCCAAAGTCCACACTCCTTCAAACAAAAGCATGATCAAGCCTATCATAGCAATACCCCAGTCTCTGGTACCAATTTCTCTCTTACTTAAGGTTTCTACTGCTGTGAAGAGACATCACGACCATGACAGCTCTTGTAAAAGGAGACATTTCACATGAGGCTGGCTTACAATTTCAAAGGTTTAGTCCATGAACAACATGGTGGGAAGTATGGAGTCACACAGGCAGACACTGTGCTGGAGAAGGAGCTGAGAGTTCTACATCCAGATAGGCAGGCTGCAGGCAGAGACTGTCACACTGGGTATGGTTTGAGTGTCTGAGACCTCAGAATCCTTCCTCAGTGACACACTTCCTCCAAGAAGGCCACACCTATTAGTAGCCTGAAAGACCAGTTCTCAAGGCTCTAACCAGGGTTTGGAGAAAATGTCCACATCATAGCAAAACTGAACTTAAAGGTTTTCTATCTGAGGGGTAAAGACATATACAATTTGAGGATCATTTTCTTTTATTATTTTGCAGTTCTAACTCCCTTGCCCTGCCTCTAATTCTCTTTAGTTCTAATTCTCTGTTTCTATTCTCTCTTGCCTCTTTGTTCACCTAGCTTAGATACTTTTTTTTTTTAAAGGAGGCTTGAGGCAGTAAGAAAAAGTTATAAGAATTACTTGTCATTGGTCATAGCACATTCCTTGGGTAAGAATAAAGACAGAGTCATATACCATGGCAACACAAGGTTTCAAGGTTTCTAGTGTAAAACTGGAACCAGAGGCCAAGGAGGAGGGCACAGTACCCAGCGAGACAAGCTGTGAGACTTGCATTGTTATCAGTCAGACTTGGCAGGTAAAGAATTGGCATGATTTTTTGAGGTTGCTTTGTGCTAATAACTTTGGTTAGAAATCTGCAACTCTGACCTTGTGTATATCTGTAAAGTTTTTAACTTATGATCCGTTTACAGAAACAATTAGTCTAGTTTGAACTTGTTTTGTGGTATAAATGAGCTAATTGTGTGTAGTTTGAGTAAAAGGAACAAAGTAGACTTTTTATGGTATTTGAGTGACAAACAAAGTGTGTTAAATGGGAGCGCGGGCAGCTTGTCGTCCCAGACGCCCTGCTAACTTGCACCCGAAATAATCACACAGAAAATGTAGTCATTAAATTACTGTCTGGCCTATTAGTTCTAGCCTCTTATTGGCTTTCACATCTTGATTCAACCCATTTCTAATAATCTGTATGTCACCACAAGGTCGTGGCTTTCCAGGAAAGATTCAGCATGTCTGACCTGGCAGCTCCATGGCGGCTCTTGCTCTCCTTCTTCCCAGCATTCTGTTCTGTCTACTCTGCCTACCTAAGTGCTGCCCTATCAAAGGGCCAAGGCAGTTTCTTTATTCAACCAATGAAAGCAACACACAGACAGAAGAACCTCCTACACCATTTCCCCTTTTTCTGTTTAAACAAAAAGGAAGACTTTAACTTTAACATAGTAAAATTACATATAACGAAACAGTTATCAAGCAAGAATTACAATTAAAATATTTAGATCTATTTTATCTTTTATCATAACAATGGAAAACTATAACTATAACTATCTATTCTTCAACTCCATCAAAGACTCCAGAAGGATATAATATTACCCAAGTAAACAGGAAGTACATTGTAAGAAGCTTTCAAAACTCTAGAAATGACAGAGACATCTCGCTGCCTGGACAGTCACCCAAAGTATTTTGTACCATTGGGGCATCCATCTTCAGCCTACAGGCATATAGTATCAAGCAGACTTTTCCATGAAGCAGGAATTTTTTTTAGTCCATTTTTATTTATTTATTTTTATTTTTTTTATTTTTCTCTGCTCCCCTCCCTGCCACTGCCCTCCCTCCCTCAACCCTCCCCCAAGGTCCCCATGCTCCCAAATTATTCAGGAGATCTTGTCTTTTTATACTTTCTACTTCCCACGTAGATTATATCTATGTAGGTCTCTCTTAGTGTCTGTATTGTTGTCTAAATTCTCTGGGATTGTGGTTTGTAAGATGGTTTTCTTTGCCTTATGTTTAAAAACCACCTATGAG